>SOPF01028132.1:0-119884 GCA_012979155.1 Hypericum perforatum | reverse complement strand
CGACTAATTCGCAGAGTAAAGGTCATGCCCAGAAATTGGTACCTTTAATGATAATTATGGTACCTATGTTCATCAATAATGGTCTATTTATATTTAGTTTTGGTACTTTTATTACAATACTGGTTCTTTTATTATAATAATGATACCTTCATTAAATATTGGTGCCTCTGTTCTTTTAGAGTACCACCAGTACTCTAATATCATTCAATTGGCCATCTATTGCCTATCCAAGTAATCAGATCTAGTTTTGATAAGAATCAGATTTTGTACATAACGTGATTTAGTGCCTCAAGCCTAAAAGAAAACAAGCCAAAAACATGTTACGATTTTTAATCTGATCCATCATTTATCCAGTGAACCACCCAACTCCCCACTTATTCATCCAACTTTTGTATTAAATGCGCAGAATCTTGCTTAATAGGAACAAACTCATCCATCCTAAAAACCTTTCATATCCTCTAGATGATAGGACGAGCACCACAATCTAACCGACAGTGTAACAACGCAATCCTCCTCCACCCAACCATAACTCTTCCGGACTCGGACTTGAACACCAGGTTGCATACAGTACCAAGGACGAATAAAACTTCCATCCCAGGAAACGGTGAAAGTAAAACAGCCATGCTTCCATCCCGGGAACAAATTCAAAACATGGACTTCCGATTCACCTCTTGTGCCTCTGGACGAAGGGGGAATTCTTGGCGTCCTCCTCGGTGAGGCAGAGGGAGAGCTTGGTGATGATCGTGCCGGTGGTGGCGAATCCGACGAGGAAGGACCAGTTGCGGTTCCACTCCCTCTTGAAGAACACCGGCCAAGGATCGAACAATCTCTTCATCATCTTCCCGATCTCTCTCTCCCTCTCTCTCTTCTCAATCTGGGGAATTTGGGATTTTCCCTTTTCTTCTTTTTTGAGGGATTTCAAAATTTAAACATGAAATGAGGGATTTGAGGATATCTGGATTATAGATTTGAAAAGGATGATTAGGTGAATACCTATTCTACCCCTACAAATAATAACCCTTGGATGAAAATTTTATAAATTAAATTCTAATCCTAAGGTGTAGAAATAATCCGCAGGCTGGGGATTAAGTTTCAGTCATCCGCATATAATCCTTCGCCATGAAGAACTGGTCAGAATTGAGATAGACCTACCCACAACGCTCCAAACCTTTGGTGATTTGATTTGACATAACTGATGTGCGTTGGCAGAGAAAACAAAATAGAGATTTTTTTTTTGGTTGAACGAGAAAACAAAATAGAGATTGAATTTCACCATTTACACCAAAAAAAAATAGAGATTGAATTTCACCATTTACACACAAAAAAAATAGAGATTGAATTTCACCATTTACACCAAAAAAAAAATAGAGATTGAATTTCACCATTTACACAAAAAAAAATAGAGATTGAATTTCACAAAAGTTGAATTTCAATACCGTGATTTTGTTTAAAAATAGATTAAATTTGAATAACGGAAGTGTTAGTACCTTAAAATTTTTATTTTTCTTATTTTGAATCAAATTATCGAGTTCAATTTATAAAGTGATTTTGCTAAAAATATTTCGTTGAAATAGTCAACATTTATATAGGTGGTATTCTGATAACACAGACTAAAATTAATTTTACCGATTCATCTCGTGGTCTGTTTTTCTTCTTTCGATTTCGGTACAGACCATTGGGATTTTTGGCACCTAGGTGGGTTTTTTTTTTTAGAAAATTGTGGGTTAAATTGTTTCCACAATTCCGGTTTTTGGTAGAGGTTTATGGAGTTCGAACCTCTCAGCACCTCATGCTTAATGCCATATCTCTTGTTTTGACCGCTAGGCTATACATGCGGTGGTTAGACACCTAGGTGGGTTTGCCTTCGCCCGCTTCGTGTAGCCACGTAAAAGAACACAGCGACTTCACAATTTTTTTACGGCTTTCGTATTCGTAACTAAATCAAGTTAACCAACAAATTTTTAATACAATTATTTTTTTAAGAATGTAGATTCAAAATCTGTCAAATAAAAAAAATATTTTTGGTAAATAATTTAAATGATTGTTGATAGCCACACCACAAGCTTACATCTCAATATGTACGTACGCTTGGACAGCTCTCAATTTATGCATATGGTCCAAACCCAATTTTGGCCCGGTTTATCTTCCCAACTTCAATGTGCTATTATTTCCTTCTCGTTGTGTCATGTAACTGACATTTTCAACTTTTTTGGTCTACCTGGTACGTAACGAAGAGGTGGACACCCAACAAATCAAAGGCCACGGAAAGTTTATGAATTGATGTCAAAAGTTTATAAATTTGAAAAAGATACGTTTGCTTCAGAAATAATTGGATCAGTAGATATACATATAATATTCTTAATTTGATAAAACCAACATTTACAGAATAATAAAGCATCATATCTTTGTGTAGTGTCACTTTTGCAAATAGTTATATGATAATCTTAACACACTTACTCAAATAATAATCATCTAGTCAAAATTTGTATAGACATTAATTTTAACTAACGTGCAATGAATCAAGAATCGTGTAAAAATGTTATGATAAAGAGTGTGATACCGACATAGTGTAATATCATAAAACTTTAAGGTGTTTAATCTATAAAAAAAATTAAACAATGGGTGAGTTAATTTTACACGATTTTACTCAATCACTTTTTTACTACAATCAATTTAGTTGACATTGAGCTATTTTTTATGGTATCGGCTGAATATTAGAGAAAATAATAGAATAAGTCGGACTAATAATGCGACACTAATAGATAGGATTATTATGTCTTCCGCTTATGGGACAGCTCATCAATGATTATCAGAATCAAAAGAATAAAGAAAGCCCATGTGGCACCTAAGACGGCTAACAGATAGGCACAAACTTTTACATTATGCAAATAATTCCCCAAAGTTATGGAATTAAATAATAATTCTCCCAATTCTTTAATATATCATCTATCCATGTGGGGCTTGGTGAAATTATCAACAAGGCCAACTGGACCAGGAAAATATATTTCTTATGGATCAATCATATATAAAAAGAAACGGGAGGTACATATAGGATCCACACGAGATATGTAAGAAATTAATTCACTTCATATAAATTTAGAAATCTAACTGAAAGGGAAACAATAATTATAAAACATATGAACATTTATATTCCACTATGTTTATATTTTATTAATACATGCTCATTGTTTTCCTTATTTTGTATCACACAAAAAAAAAATTGGAGAAAAAGAACATCCCGATGAGGGAGAGGGTAAAGGTAAAAAGAAAAGGTCAATCTGATTTTTTTTCTTCCTAATTTGTGAGTTTTTTACCCGTCGCAGAATAAATTATTTCTCCTGTGAAATTTCAGCTTTCCAACCTCCATCCAATAGGATATCGACACGTAAACGTCTCGAGTACAGTTCCGGGAATAAATGCTTTTCCCCAATCCTTTACGCAGCGACCAGCATTCAAATTTCTTGTGGCCATTGTGGGTCCCACTCCGGATCTTTTTCCAATTTTACCCTTCCCTTGTTCTACACCTAGCCGAGCCGAGCCGATCCGAGACGGGGGGTCGTCGGCTCATAAGGCTCGTACTTGTTTGGGAGATGCTTTTCTTTGGTTGCAAACAAACGGACCCCATAATGGGCGGAAACGGATCTGGTTTGGTTTGTGTGGGTTGGACGGATTACATTTACACGTTATGACAGGTAGCCCGATGCTAGAAGTTAAAGTGTTGCAAGAAGAAATTAAATTGGAATGCCTTTACTACAAGGTTGCGAATTAAAAGATGTTCTCTCTTTTTGTCCTAAGTCAAAATTTGTTCCCCCTCAATTTATTATTATCTGGGTCACAATAAATTCCGATTTGAATTGGGGTACAAAATTCGTGCCAAATTTTGTTTTATCTCCCTCCTAATGGGGGAGTAGATTGGGTGTTGTATGTAACAGAGGTGGCGAATATGGTACCACTAATACTAAACAATTAATACTACTAAATATAACATGATGCAGCAATAAATTGTAGTACTAAAGACTACATGTTTTCATTAAAGTAAAATACTAAACATAACATTGTGTATTACTGTTGCAGTACTAAACGCAAATAATTTTGCATTCCCTAGTTTTCTTATGTAAATTTGTGTATTACAAGTGTACCATTCATGTATACAAAATGCATATTTTGTGTAGTCCGTTTAACTTTACAATACATTTTGAGCACCCAATCCAATGGGTGAGCCAAAATCAGATAAACCTTTACAAAATTTCAGATAATAAAAACATAAAAATTTGAAAACTGTCAACGAATTCGTATCCTAATATCACAAAATGATGTAAATATGTAAAAATTCTATGATTTAAATCTTGAATCTATCATGGTGTTAAAAATTTATTTACAAAATTTTTTAGCAATGAATCAATAAAAGGTTTTATTTATTATGTATATCAGTATATTACGATGAATCAGATAAACGAATCAAATATTTTGCACGGAAGTAAATATTATTTACGGCGTTAGCTGTAGTTTCACCGGGAAAGTTTATATCCGTACGTATTGAATGAGTTGTTGGAAAAAGCACTAGGTATAGTCAAAATGCATGCGTCGACAAAGAAGACTAGTATTTATTTAAAAAAATAAATAAAGAAGACTAGTACACTATTAGCAATAACTCAATGCACTATAGGGATTTAATAGTCGAAGACCACAAACTTATAAATATTATTCCCTTGGAATAACATTTATATAAAATATGGATTCTGAATTGGAGAGGTCAACATGAAATGATTGAGCAGTTATTGGGTTAAATAAATAAACTTAATTTGGAAAAGTGGACAAATAGGAGAATGGGCATCTAGCAATCTATAAAGGCATTTTAATGGACCAGCAAGCATGGGTTACATGTCCAAACAAAAGTAAAGATATCAACTCCACTTCATGGTATATATTTGATATTTATAATTGAGCATTGTCAAAAATTGTTTAACAATCACTTTTAATAATATTTATCCATGATACATACATCTAAATATTCCGTAAATAATCAAGTTTCGTAACTCTTGAACCCTCATTTATGTTTCAATGATAGTTTGTGTTTTTACTTTTTATATGTTCGAACATTTTGTTCGGTCCACGATAGTCCGATAACATGTACACACACAAATGTATATGGAATTTGTTTTTACATGTTGATATACGATGCTTCAATGTCGGGGAATCAAAATTGATATCGAATTTTGTTTAATACTCGGAGTATAATTAATAGGTGCATCCTTACGGATACGTCACTACTCTTGCAATTAATAGGACAGGCCCGAGAGAGAGTTATATCCTGCGCATTTCGTACACGCCACTCAATCTCGGACAATTTTGAGAAATATTAGTGCACAACTTTACAATTCCCGATAGATGCCTAATTCAATTCCTGCCTTGTAATGAACCCCATACCGAAGCTGAGAATCCACTCCTTAATGCCTAATTTCGGTTTCTGTAAATTGTCTGGTCGGGTAACATGGTTGTTTTTTCTTTTCAATTTTGAACCATGTGTCAATTCACTAAGCCTCTCGCTAATTAACAAACCAAATTGGTCCTTAGTTAACATTGATCAACTAAGTAGGGATCTCACACCTAGTAGTCTGCCTAAACCACTAGCCCTATTTATAATATCATCCAAATTCCAAGGTACAACTAACTTCCCTGCTAACGATTTGGCGTATTAGTAGTTCATTTTTCAATTAGTTGATTCTTCAGTTCATCTCGAGTGCTATCGAATTTACTAATTTACTGTAATTAGATCGGTAGATTTCAAACATCTAACTAAATTAAAACAACAGTGGTTAAAAATAATCACAGTGATACACGTTTTACATATATTATTATATTGTTACTAGAACTTTTTGTCAAGTTATAATTATCAATACACACTAAGTAATCTTCTATGGTCATTTTAGGTAACTTTGAAATTTTAAATGCTTTTATAACTGTTTTAGCTATTTTTGTTTCTCTCTAGTCATTGGTTATGAGCCTCCGATCTTTAGACGTTGTATCAATCCTACTACGTTATCATTCAGGTGTCGAGGACTCTACACCGTAATTTTGAGGTGCAACAAAATCGTTCTCCAAATCAATTTATTAGAAGACTTGAAAAGCTAAGGAATGACTTAAGGTTGAAAAAAATGAAATGAAATTTTAATTTTTTATTAATGTACTAAATATTTCATGATAAATTTTTATATATTTATTATGATTTAGTTAAATCTTATGTTAAAAATTTTCTTAGTCAAAGATAGGGTACAGGTCCAACATAGCGTCTTACTAATTCCTTATCCTGCCTTACCCATTGTCATCTCTAAAACTGCCTATAAAGAAAATTGAGTTTTATTTGTAAGAATCTTCATATCCAACCTAAAATCTTAAGACAATAGATATGCAGATCATACACACTTATAAATTTGCCCATCCCACTTGTTCTTTCCGATGTGATATTCTCTTCAATATGCTCTCTCAAACAGGTCTATCGGGCTGAAGTTTGCACGAGATTCACTATCTCTCATATTTTTAAATAGGGATCAGTGTGCACAACATGCCATGGACTTTACGATGAGCTCAAGATTAACCTTCTCTAATACCATGTAAGAATCTTCATATGATCATATCCAAATCAAAAACTTAAAGACAATAGATAAGTAGATCACTCACACTTATAAACTTAGCTAACTTACTTATTCGATCGGATATAAAATTCTCTCAGACACTACTATCCAAGATCCATAAATGTACAACTAACTAACCAAGTGACCTTTGGTCCAGCGGCACAAGAGTGGGGAGAGTTTGGAAAATCCAGGGTTCGATTCCTGACATGTTGTAATAGAATAGGTATTAGAATAGGATCTCAAAAAAAAAATCCATAAATGTACAACTAACTTCCGTGCTAACGTTTCTCCAATCAGGTTATAAGTTATTTTAGAATTTCACGATTATATGATCGTATAAAAATGACTTAATATGAATTAGTGAATATAAAGAGAAATAAATGTTTAATGACCGTGAGCTAAATTTTGTAAAAAAATCAGTAACAATTAACGTCATTTCCCATCATTTCCCAACCTGTTGTGTGACGTATGTTATGAATGCACAATTTCTTCTATTCGCCAACACACGATTCATGTGATTCACAAGTTGCTGTCCAACGTGATGGACCCGTGACAAGCCAATTTTGTGACCCGAAATTTGGCTAAAATTTTGCCCAGGTGGGTTAATTAGCCAGAAGACATCTTTTCTCTACAAATTAGCAACTAATTCCGGAAGCCGGATCCGATTTCAATTAGCTTTAGTTGTCACTTTGCCTTGTTTAGGTAATGTTTGGTTTCGAAACAATCAATAAGATGTGTCCATCCTGAATACGGTTGACAAGGACTGATTGTTTGGTTTAGAGTTTCAATTAAACCGATGCGTGGATCAAGACGATTAACTTAGCAGTTTGGTCTTGTAATACCGTAGTAGTAGTGTATACGTTAACAATTTAATTGTGTTTGTACACCTTGTATAGTTGTATTCCAACTAACCTTTTTTTAATAATGCGTTAAAATTGTTTCGAATGAAGAAAATCATAAATTCTTAGCATTTTGAATTTTGGTATAACTGAAATAAATTTCTCAAAAACTAATCCAACCCAACCGAAAATGGCTTTGTTACTATTGAGTTAAAATTTATTTCACAAATAACACGAGTTGCTTACCAAAATAAGTTGTTCGAGTCAAATACAATCTTCTCACCATTTAATGACTTGAATATTCAACTAGAGCAACTTGGTGTAGAATCCAGTGCAAACCTAATCCAATTACCAATAACTCAAATCTCTATCCGATATTGAAGAAAACATTATCCATTTCATATAATCTGATATACAATAGACCAATAATTTAGTCATTAAAGAATACGAAGATAAATACCATAGGATAAAGTTAATCATTATCTTGATATTAATAACAAAGTAAATCATCATCGTCCATATAATTTATCAACCTAATAAAAATAACTGAAAAAGTTAAGAGAGAGAAAGATCCCAAAAATTGTTGCGGGCAAGGCACCAAAGTCCACCGGCGACAGTTCACGCAATTCCACATCCTATAATACCAAACCCCAACACACGGCTCGGCTCAGCTTCCCATTTAGCCGAACCGTTCCCCCTCTTATTTCGTATGCTTATAATATTCATAAAATAATATTTTTGATATAATCTTATAATTATTTGCCAATATCTGTCTCAATTTGTCGACGACCTCTAATAATATCGAATGTTGATTTTGATAACTTTTCGTCCACTATTTGTTGTCATCTATTTTACTATTTTTTTATTTGGTGTATTTTGTATATGCAGTTTTTTTAAAAATTATTTATAGATCAAAAAAGATTTCACGTCATTCTCGTAATTTTTTTTACCTTATGTTATATAAATATAAAAAATTAGACTAAAAAAAGTCTCGCAAGTAACCGAAACCCTTATCTACAAAAAAACTTCAAGGACCCACCCTGCCTATTTCTTCTCTTTTTTGTCCTTTCCTCTCTCTCCCAAAATCCAACTAACAAAATACCCTCTCCCTCTTTTCTCTCTCTAGAATTTAGACAGGGAGAGAGAAAAAAAAAACCGCTTCTTTCTTTCGTCTCTTTTTTATAAGACCAGCTTAAGACCACAGTCGTCGGCAAACCTCGCCGGCGATTCCCCAACCAGTTTCTACTTGTTTTAGGCAATTAAAGTTGCGATCTTTAGGTTGGGGACATTCCAAGTACTTTTATTTATTTATATAATTATATAGAGAGCTCGTGGAAATGGAGGAGCAGAGGAAGGCGATTCTTTGAGAGAGAATTCGACTTTTTTTTTTCCTTCAATTTTGATTTTTTTATTTTTCGGAAGCTCGGAATTTTGAAGGGAGAAGACGCGGGGGTGAGTTTTTCTTGTTAGATCTTAAATTTCGTGGCTTTGTGGGACGCGGGGGACTTTTTGGTCTTTTCAAAGTGGGTGAAATTGGGGCAAAGATGGAATCTTTTTCTTTTGGGTCGTTTAGTTTCCGGATCAAGTCTTCTGGGTCTCTCTCACAATTAAGCAATCATATTTTTTTTTTCCGGAATTTCCGATTTTTGTTGCTGATCGAAGTTGGGAATGGGTGTAGTGAATTGGCTCTCTAGTGTTGTGAACTTGCTTAATTATGAATTAATTTTGAAATTTTTTACCTTTTGTATACCTGAATTTTATGGGAAATATGGAAATTCAAGTGAATGAAACTGTGAATTGTTTTCTTTTTGTTAATGTGCTTGTGAATTTTCGTGATCTGGGGGTAGGTAGCTTTTAGTTTTTCTTTTTGGTGGTACCATTTTCTTTCCTCTGTTGAGAAAAATGGGCCGACCTGGCTTTGGTGTTTGGTTGGTGGAGCGTAGTTGGATTAGTTTTTCCAAACAAGTTATCATGCTTTAGGAGGCTACTTGTTTAGGTTTGCCATCAAATTTTGATGTTTGATTATGGTCTGCTGAATTTTGTGTTATTTTCTCTTACGTGAAGCGACAAGATGCCCTTCGAAATAATGGACCAAAGGGGTGCAACTGCAGGATCCCACTTCTGTGAGGATCTTCGTTCTCCGGCAGAGGTATGCTTGACTACATTCTGAAAGTGTAATGGTATTGCGTTGTACTAAGGTGCTGCTCCTCCTACGTGCAGAGACAAGTCGGGTTTTGGAAGTTGAATTCAATGCCTGATCACCTTGGTGAGCGGCATTCATTTTTATTGTATATAAAACTCCCTTTCTACTATTTCATGTCGTTTTTTGAATAGCTGACAATAAATTAGATGCTTGAGATAGAATCTCAGATTTTTAGAAAATGGCCAACGTATTAGATGAGATGCTGGTGAACTAAGATGGGGGGACATAAATTAGGAGATGGCTTATAACCATTTGGAATGGGTTGTGACTTTGGTGTTGTCATGGAGTGCTTATTTTTATACTGCCAGGTTAATGTAATGCCTGTTTCAAACTACGCTTGGTTCCAAGAATTTGTTTGGCAGATGGCTACGCTGTACCGAATTTCCGTTATTTGTGATTTTTAATGACTTTACTCAATTGTAGATTAATCTTTGTCCAACTGCTGTCATCTCAGTAGGAATGAATACAATTGGATCAGCTCCTGCCGGTGGAATGGTTGCAGCTTCCTCACCTTTGGAGAAACACCTACTTTTGAATGCTAATGGGACCTCCCAGTCAATTCTAGCCAGAGATACTAGAGAAAAGTCATCCGCTGTTGAAGGAAACTCCATTATGTCAAAGGCATCTTTAAATTCTCAAGACCATTTTTCAAATTTACAGTCAACTTCGTCAGCGCAGCATTTGTCCTATAGTTTGGGAAAAACTACTAACGGGTTTAATGGGAGCCAATGGGAAAGCAGCCTGTTCTCGAGCTCTTTCTCTGACATATTCAACAGGAAGTGTAAGTCCTCAAGTCCTCAAGTTCTTTTGTTAGTTTTCTTCTTATGTTAGAGGTGATTCAACAGACGTGATACTTTTCAAGCACAGAGTTCCGATATACTTCTTTCATTCTTTGGCGGAACGCCTCATATTCATCTTTTGCAGTGAGACTATCAGAAAATGATGTTTTATCACCACATACTGCTCAAACTTTTGGTGGTCTCTGTGAGGAAGAAGAGCCTTTTGAAGCTCCTGAAGAGATTGAGGCGAAGACTATTGGTAATCTTCTTCCTACTGAAGATGACCTGTTTGCTGAAGTTAGTAATGCTCGGGCCACTGGTGGGGATGATTTGGAGGATTTTGACCTATTCAGCAGTGGTGGCGGTATGGAACTAGAAGGTGATGATCACTTGATTCGCGGGCTAAGAAACAATGGTCATTCTCGTGGCCGTGGAAATTCAGATGGTCCAGTAGTTAATGGTCGTGCTTACAGGGAGCACCCTTCTTTTCATGGTGGCAGAGCTGAAGCAGCTCACGGAATTATGGGTGCACCCATTGAGCCTCATCGAGTTTTTAATGTTCGTCCAAACTTGGGTGCATCATTTTCTGCTAGCAAACAACTTGGCCATCTTGAACACGGTCTCTCTGTTGGTCAACTGAAAAGTGCTAACCAGTGCGCTTCAGGTCTTCTTCATCCCAATTCATTACCCGAGTATCATGATAATCTAGCCAATGGTTTTCCATATAACTCTCCCACTTTAGGAGGCATGTCCAATCATATCGGATCCAAAATAATAGGAGGAATAAACAATACCCACATTCGAGGGCCAGGCTCAAATGGGCATCTGATGGACATCAACGAAGGTGGTGAGTTGAATATGCTGTTCCCATCCTCATCTATACCGAGTTCTTTAAAATATTTGCCTTTGCTTTACTGGGAGGATTATATTGAATTTACTGCAAGCTTTACTTACTCGTTAGACATCTTCCAATGAAGACAGCGTGACTGCTGCGCTTAAAGAATGTTTCAATATCCTGACATGTTAAAAGTTTGATAATTTCAGCCTAAAGTTTACGTGTTTTACTCTTAAAAAGATTGATGATTTGATATTGCTTGATGAGATCTGAGTGAATCTAGATAGCATCTTAATTATAGTTATACTCTCTTAAATTTTATTAACAATCTGAATTGAATATGTAATCTTTTGGTTCAATTTGAATGTTCTCGATAGAATAATTACTGATCCAAAGTGTTTGATTCGGAAGTCGGATGATGGAAAGATCAGCCTGAATAAGCCAAATAAATTGGAGTCATTTTTTCATTAAGAATTTTAGTTAGGTAATTCAAAAGTGTTACCGTTCCAGATATCATTTTTTGCTTTGATCAATTGCTATATGTTATTTTCGGGAGGTGACCATATTTATAAAATGAGCATCTATGTATGCGCTCATTCACTGCCAATGGATTGACATTTGTCAAACCCCCGGTTGACAATTTTCAAATTGCTTCACTGACACTATTTTTGGTGTTTTCTCCTTAAGTCTTTGGATCTCCTGGAAATGGGAGCTCTGCCCAGCATGGAAATCGTTACTTGTGGACCAAATCCAATTCGGATCGCCAGCATCCTTCAAGCCAAATGATTTGGCCAAATTCTCCATCATATGTACACAATGTCAGCCCTCATCATCTCTCACAGGTACCTGGATTTACTAGGCCTCCTGTTATGCTTACTCCAACGCCTGGGCACCATGTTGGATCTGCACCCGCTGTCAATCCGTCTATGTGGGACAGACGGCTTGCTTATTCTGGGGAGTCTCAAGACACTGGCAGCCTTCATCTTGGTTCTCTCGGGAATATAGGTTTTCTAGGTAGATCTGCATCACATCCATTGGAAATCGGTACCCCTAATATTTTCCCTCGCATGACTGGGAGTCTAGTTGACATAGCTAAACATGCTGGAATAGGATCCCCACATAGAATGGCCACCAATTTCCCTGCAAGGAATCCGATGATTTCAGTACCACCTTCCTTTGATTCCCCGAATGACAGAGCGAGAAGCTTCTCTCATCGCCGAGTTGATTCAAATTCCAATTCTTCGGATAGGAAGCAGTACGAGCTTGATATTGACCGCATAATGAGAGGGGATGATACCCGGACTACATTGATGATCAAGAACATTCCTAACAAGTAAGAGAAAATTCCTCCTAACCAAGGAACTGAGCATCACCCTTTTATCATTTCTCAGGAAAAAAATGTTATTCTTGTACTTGCTAATATCCATCTGCGACGGGTAGTTTCATGTTGGGTATCCTTGTAATGGAAAAGATAACCATGTGCCTTAGGATACCGAAGCTAACCGTAATTCCCGTTATTCTCTTATTTCTTCTATTCTAGCATGTTCTTGTTTTGCAAAGTGTCAGAACGTGAACTTGTATTCTCTGCACCTTTGTTCCCCTGTTTTGCTTTTGGGCGAAATGGATTTTTGACAGGTATACTTCAAAGATGCTATTAGCGGCGATAGACGAGTACTGCCGTGGAACTTATGATTTCATCTATCTGCCAATCGACTTCAAGGCAAGTTAATGGACTAATGGTTACTGTTGCTTACTCAAACTTTTTCTGTGCGGTTATGCTAACATTTGTAAACAATGTGCCACAACAGAACAAGTGCAACGTGGGGTATGCATTTATCAACATGATTGATGCTCGACAAATAATTCCGTTTCACAAGGTATTTTTCAGTCTTGAATGGATTTTCAGTGATCTCTCTCTCTCTCTCTCTTCTGTGAGAAAGCATTAGAAACTTAACACTTCGAGAGAACCGTGGTTGTAGGCATTCAATGGAAAGAAGTGGGAGAAGTTCAACAGTGAAAAGGTAGCGATTCTTGCATACGCCCGCATTCAGGGGAAATCTGCTCTTGTTGCACATTTCCAGAATTCAAGCTTGATGAATGAGGATAAGAGATGCCGCCCTATACTATTCTGTACCGATGGACCAAATGCCGGTGATCCCGTAAGACATGTTGCTTACAATAGCTTATTCTCCTTCTGCATAGATCCAAACATGTTATGTTCTCGTAAGAGTTACTGCTAAAGCTGGTTTTGTGTTATATACAGGAGCCTTTTCCTGTGGGCCCCAACATACGGCCAAGACCCGGAAAATCCCGGTCAGGTTGCAACGAGGAGATCCACCGTCATGCAAATATTTCTGCGGTTGCGAACGTGGAGGACTCGGTAAATGGGACAGACTCATCAGGCTCTGAGTGAGCTGTCTCGACACTAACTCTAATCCGCCGTATCAGAGTATGGAGAACCACACCTACCCTGATTCTGTACATTTGGGGTGGCCTGACGACTCACATTATAAACATGGAGAAATACACTTTTTCCCCGCGGTATCCGAGGGTGTGTTCGGAGCGAAGCCCGGTTATCTAAATTTTTGCTTCCTTCCTCTCTAGAAAGATAAATTTGAACGTAGGCCGGCCGGCCGGTCATCAAAGTGCTTCAAGGAAAGCACAAAATTTTGGCTAGTTGTGACTAAAAAACAATGTGATGATGCCCTGAAAGATCCCTCTGGTGTGTTTGGTCTGGTCTGGGGGTGATCTTGTCTAAACTTTTGTCACAAGTTACCTACCTCTGTACCCTCTATTTGACCTGTTTTATTTCCTTTGATTGTTCTTCTAATGGGTGAACTTTATGCACTTTAAAAGTGACTTGTCCCTCCATTGGGCTTCTTAGTCTCCCTTCGTGTTTTTTTTTTTGGAAAAGGAGGACAGAGCCTTATATATTCAGTTTAGTGGCCAAATACATCTTAGTGCGAGATCTCTTCTCGGTCTCTTGTAAGGTTGCGACTGATGGTCTCGTGAAACTCCTATCACAGGAAATCTCGTGAGAAAATGTCTGTGATAGAGGAAGAGTACCTCGGGAGGTAATACCCTCCCTTGATGTTTGAGTTATCTCCAAATTACTGTCATATATTACATTAATATCAATGATTTCCTTAACACAAGTGTTAGAAAGATTTGGTGAAGACTTCTTACTTGAGATTTCTCCCTAGCTCTAGTGCTTATCATCCTTGAAAGCCTACCATCTCTAAGATGCCACATCATAATCTCTTTGATCTCCATCGGGGTTTCCTGTAAGCTATGGAGTCCTAGGGGTTTATCAAAACACATATTAGTCAATTTGTCTGTGCAGCGGTTGGCTTCGCGATAAGTTTGATTAACTCTAGCATTACGAAAATCTTTCATCTCCTTGAGGATTATTGCAAGGATGGGGTTCGTCTCTTCCCTATTCATAATCAAGTCTTTTACAACCTCAGAGTCCACTTCAACAAGTAGATTGGGAATCTCTTTCTCCTTGGCAATCTGTAGTCTAAAGAGGACACCACATAATTCAGCATTGATACTCGAACAACTTCCAACATTGGCTGCAAATTCTCCTAACCAATATCCATTGTGATCTCTAAGGATCTCCCATGTAGTAGCACGATTTAAAGAAGCGTGCATAGCTCCATCAAAGTTCATCTTAACCCATCCATTAAGAGGTCGTCTCGTGTGGTCTGCATTCTTGCTCCGAGTTCGCATGCCGAGGAGATTTTCTTGTACCTACACTCAGTTGCGTAAACTTGGTTAGTGGACCTAATCGCGCCTTCCCCCCAAACATCATAGTTTCTCCAACTCCAGATTTCATGTATAGCAATAATGAATGTGGATAGCGAGTTTCCCTTTGTGTTGTGGATACCATGGGGACTTTCTCCTTGTCCTTATTTAGGGACAAGGTTAATTTAGACAAATCACTAATTTACTAATTAGGTTGATTCTCTCTCCATTAAATGTCTATAACCACCCACCTAATTACTTACCTAATTGCACGGCTTTCTTTAATTATCTTCTCTCTCCATTAAATACATATTTTAATGTAAAACCCTAATAGTAATCATCATTAGTCTTAATGCAAATTAATTTTCTCTGGTTTGGATAGCAGATTCACTGGTTTGAATTGCTGGTTCACTGGTTTAGATTGATGGTTCACTGTTTTGAATTGGTAGTTCATTGGTTTAAATTGTAGGTTCACTGATTTGAATTGTTAGTTTACTGATTTGATTTGCTGGTTCACTGATCGTGAGAAGATGAGAGGGGAGGAAGGCGGAGGGATTTTGCTGATTTTATTTCTTTGCAAGTTTGGATTGTCGGTTCACTCGTTTCAATTGCTAGTTCACTGGTTTGGATTGCTGATTCACTGGTTTGAATTGCTAGTTCATTGGTTTGGATTGTTGGTTCACTGGTTTAAATTGGTGGTTCACTGGTTTAGATTGTCGGTTCATTGGTTCGAATCGCTGGTTCAATGGTTTGTTTCATTGGTTCACTGGTACATTACTAGTTTACTGGTTCACTAGTTTATTTTTAATACTTTACTGGTTCGTTTTGCTGCTTCACTGGTTTATTTTACTGGTTTAAAGTCCCAGGCGAGAGAAGGAAGGTGGACAATTTTTTTTGAAACATGGGTTTAAGAGGAGAGAGAAGGAGAATTAATTGATAATTCGCCTAAAAAGAAGGAAGCATTAACTACTGGAGTTTATTTTTTTTTTGAAACTTGGGTTTAGGAAGAGAGAGAAGAGGAATTAAATACTTATTCGCCTAAAAATATGGAATCATTAATTAGTGGATTTCAATTACTTTCGGTCAAAAGTCGAAAATGTCCTCGTCCATTAATAACCATCAGATCAGAATCTTTACAATTAGATTCTGATCTAGTGGTCCATATCGTAGTCCCTATTTAGGGACAACCCTCCTTAAGTCTCCATGGTATCCAAATTCGTTGTTACTTAATCCCCATATAATTGGAGGCAAATCCCATGTGAAAATGGTGCTCTGCTAATTAGGCGTCTATCTATATCTTTCGGCAACAGCGGTGTTGCCTCGAAGCCCAATTACTATTTATTTTCTTTTTCTTAATAATTCCACACAAATTGAAATTAAGGTAATAAGAAAACTTTGACGTGGCAAATGCTTTTGTCGAGAATAAATAATAATTCATAAAATCAGTTTTTTGTTTTTGAGAAATGGGAAGAAGAATAATAACGAAACCCTCCTCCGTGTCCCAACTCCTCTCCCTCTCCCTCCACCGGACGACCGCCCGTCCCCTCTCCACCGCTCCCTACCTGGACATCCCGAAGCCCCGGAGGGACAAGTCGGAGCGGAAACCCTACCCGACCCCGATGAGGCTACTCGTCCAGCGAGCCCGCCGCGAGAAAGAGGCTCGCAAGGCCGAGCCCGTTAGGGTACTTCCCCGCGCTCCGGACAACGGGCTCCTGGTCCCCGGCCTCGTCCCCGTCGCTCACCGGGTCTACCGGGCCCACTCCCACCTCATCTCCTGCCTCTCTCGCCTGGTCCAGGCTGTTCCTGTCCACCGCTGCCGGTATGGAAAATCTCCGTTTTTTTTGTTAGGGATTGGAGGGTGTTCGGTTCGTGGTTAGTTGAACTTTATTCACGTTTTTGACAGGAGAGCCTCTTGGGAGATTTTAATCGGGTAAAAGATCTGTTCTGATCAGGTTCTGCTCGGAGGTTCACATAGGCCGTGAGGGTCACGAGATTCGGACGTGCGATGGCCCTGGGAGTGGTACTCGGTGTGCTACTCATGTTTGGAAGAAGGGGGGTTTGAGGAGCGTCGTGTTCTTCCCACAGTGCTTCCATTTGTATGATCGTGTTGGGAAGCCGAGAGTTGGTCACGATGAGCAGCACGTGGTCCCGCGGATACCGGCGATTGTTGAGCTTTGTAGTCAGGCTGGAGTTGACCTTAAGAAGTTTCCTACAAAGAGGAGGACGAGACCTGTTTATTCAGTCGATGGCCGGATTGTGGATTTTGAACAAGTGGTCAGGGACGACGATGATTCTTCGATAGATCATGGTCCTGAAACAGAACCAGATGAAGTGCGAATCGACTCTGGGGAGGAAGTAACTAGTGAGCGGTTTGTTGATGAAGTGACTGATTTGAGAGAGTTGAGTATCGAGACAATGAGGGTTTGGTTTGAAATGATATCCGGTGCGAAGCAGATGATGAAGAAGTATCCCGTATGGACTTGCGGGTACTGCCCTGAGGTTCAAGTGGGCCCTAAGGGACACAGGGTGAGGATGTGCAAGGCAACGAAGCACCAGGCTCGCGATGGTCAACATGCTTGGCAAGAGGCTAGGATAGATGATCTTGTTGGCCCCAATTATGTTTGGCATGTTACTGACCCAGATGGGCCTCCTCTAGATAACAAGTTGAAAAGGTTCTACGGCAAAGCTCCGGGTCTGGTGGAGCTTTGTGTGCAGGCCGGTGCGCCTGTTCCAGATCAATATAGGAGTATGATGAGGTTAGATGTGGTTCCACCTGCTCCTGATGAAGTTGATCTTGTTGCTTGAATCCACCTGTGGCTTTGTTAGGATATCGCATTGACTTCGACAGGAGAGGGAATTTCGGATGTAATTTTCTCCTTGCCGCCATTGGTGGTCAGATTCTCAAACAGTCTCGGGGACGAAGTTCACTTGATTTGCTGCAGATAATGGACGAAGTTCACAAAACCGGGTCGTGAAAGACGTGAGTCATCTTTGAACCTGTTGCTTGACGATTTTTGACGATCTAGTGGAGAGATGAAGGAAAATTCTCACCGTCGTCTTAGCTTGTGGTAACGAGGCCGGGGGTATGAACAGGTTCCCGTTTTCTGCTAGAGTGCGGGAGAAGGAATGAAGGGCAGGCAGGACGAAGCATTCTAACAGAAATTGAATCAAAATTTCCTGATCCTATTCGTATTCTGAGTCTCTTAATGTTCGACTCTAATATGCTTCCAAGTCTAGCTTTTTTCTCTGAAAAAAAAAAACAGTTCACAATTCGTGCCAGCTAGTCTGTGGACATGAGGTTTGGTCCCTGTCTTAGTTTTGTGTCATGTTTGGTTTTTCCGTGCAGCTTGTGTCTTCCTTGTAACTGTTTCAGGTGGTTTGTACTTGTTACCATTTTTTCCAGAAGGAAGTGGTTTGTACTTTGTACAGGTGGTTTGTAAATTTTTCAATGTTTGCTCTTCCATCAATTCTTCCTTCGGTATTTTCCAAAAAAGTCAAAAACACTAAAATGACATACAATAATATTAAAATTGATGTTGCATCTGATCAATTTATGTATGTATCAGACTATTTTTAAGTACCAACTAAGAAAAGTTGCATCTTGTTCATTTATTTATTAAAATCAATTAGTTAACTCACAATACATTCGTTAATCATATTAACAGACAACCTGTATACCAACGAGGATGTTGCTACACACACTATTAGTGGAATCACCAATTCGTTCCATTCAAGCGATTTGAGCACTAATGATATCTAAATTGTTGCATAACTTTTCATGATATAACTTAAGAAAATAAAAAACTTCATTATGGATTATTCTTTTTTTTTATATATAAATGACTAAACGGAACCATATGTAAATAAGGAGTATAAAAATGAATTTGGATTGAGTACATATTGACTTGTACAGTACAGAATCTCGATGGACCTCGGTTGTATTTTTTTCATGCTATATTAAGTGTTTTTTTTATTTGATGCAACCATTTTTATTATCTGATAATTACATGTGTATTTTTGTATTTTTATTTTTTTTTAGTAAGAACATTTTTTCATACTATATCGTCATGTGTAGATTTTTTTATTTTAGTCCCGTAATTTTCGATATTTGCAAAACGAATTTTGCATGTTCTTTAGATCATACTATTCAAAAAAAATTATCCAACACCCAATCCGATGAAAACGTAAGCAAAAAAAGAAGGAAAACACAAATGTAATCAACCGGGATCCCGCCTAAAGATCAATACATAGCAATTTTAAACCCCACCGCGCAATCCGTCGCGCTCGCCTGGGGAGACAACAGCAACCCAAACCTAAACTAGACCAATAGCAACATCATTCCAGACCCGAAGCCGCAGACGACCGGTCATCCGCCAGCCACCCAGACCAGAACTCCGATGGTTCTGGAAGAAGACGGCGACGACGACGAGAGAGAAGCGCAGGAGGAGGCCCTCGTGGCGCTCATCGAGCACCGGGCCCGCGAAGTAGAGCACCTCAAGAAACGCATCTCTTATTACACTTCTCAGGTCTCCTCATCTCCTCTTTATACGCACGCCTTCTCGTTCGCTAGGGTTTCGTAGTGATTACGTGGTTTGATTGTGTTTTTTTTTTGTTTGGTCCGCAGCTCGAGGAGGCGGAGAAGAAGTTGGGCGAGACCGAGTCGCTGTTGGCTCGTCTGCGCGGGCAGAGCAAGGGAGCGGGGGCTGGCTCAAGTGCCAAGTCGTCTGTTGTGAATGGAGCGAAAAGAATCAAGGCCGAAACGAGGAGTCCGGCTAAGGATGACCGTGAGGTGTCGGCGGCTTCGAGGAGTCAGCCTCAGACAAAAACTGAGCTCGTGATTCCCGCGGTGAGTCCGAGAGTGTCGCAACCTAATAAAGTGGAGGGGGAGGGTTCGGGGTATATGCCTGTTGTTCATGGACTTGTCAAGGTGAAAGGGGAAAAGCGTAGTAGGAGTTCGTCTGATAACAACGAACTTGTTGGGACCGCGCTACGGGAAAAGAGGAACTGTGGTAATGATATTTCCCGAGTGTCTGACTGAATCTGAGGCTTGCATAATCGTTTCTGTTCTGCTATTTCTTATGTGTTATATGCTATATAACATTTGCAGAAGAGAAAGAACACAAAGAGTTAATTCCAGAGGTCGGCCGTAGTTCTTCTCCGTGCAACATCCGCTGCAATGCCAGCAATCACATCCCCGCCCAGCACAGGAGGAAGTTGCGAAGTCTTGCTCTTTGCCCAGCAAATGATCAGCTCTTTGTTACCAGGTCATTATTTGTCTTGTTGATTGGAACAATCCAACTGTCCCATTAACAATTTTTGAAGAATTGACCCTGGCAATCAAGTTATTGTTTGATGTTACGTTTATTTGGTTAAACAACTCCAAATATCTGATTTATTGTGTGCTTGGACTTTGGAGTGCAAAGGATCTAATCGTTTTATTGGCTTCCAATGTATACAGTGCTTTGGATGGAATGGTCAACTTATGGCAGATTGAAGCTCGTGGGTTGGTATCAAATCCTCGTCTCACTTGGTTTTTGATGTTAATGCTGATCTAAATGATTTGCTCAAGAAGTTTATGTCGAAATAATAACAAATTCATGATAAACGTGACACTGAGCTTGTGTACTTGGGACTTTGTTCTTTATTTATGCCTTCAGTAATGTTGTTATAGGGCTAGCCAAAGTTTCTGGACTCAAGACAAAGCAGTGCATAATGGTTTAAAAGAAGCTGTTGCCAATCTAACTTATCTTCTTTGCTGGCTTGTTGAGGAGAATGATGAATCTCATGAATCGGGAGTTTGAAGTAGTTGTAGTGATCTGTGATGTGGATTGTAATCAAGTTTTTCCTGCTTCCTTCCGAATTTCAGGTCAAGTGCTTCTATGATTAGTGCTATGGATTGCCTTTCTCAAACTAGGCATTGGCCAGAAGATACAACATGGCATCCATTGGGACACTGCATAATTTCCACATACACAGCTGATTCTGGAGATTCCCAAATATCAGTCATTGATTTGAACAAACAACAAGGGGTGGGAATTCATGTAGTCTATGCTTCAATATTGTGTAGCTATGTGCATTTCATTTAGCAAACAAGTTCTGTCATTATTCAGCTGAAGAATACTGTAATGCTGCTTTTTGCAACATGGACAGATTCTGATATCTCTGTTCTTGTAATGGCAGAAAGATCGTGTGTCTTTTTTAGTATACAAGCCTCACAGCAAGGGTATTATCAACAGCATATCATACATGCCATGGGAAAATGCTGGTTTTGTCACCGGTGGGAGTGATCATGCAGTTGTATTATGGCACGAGAGAGATGAAGAAAATTCATGGAAGCCAAAGCCTTTGCATCGGAATGCACATTCATCTGCTGTTATGGGAGTTTCCGGCTTGTTGCAAAAGCAAGTTGTTTTATCTGCTGGTGCAGACAAGAGAATTATTGGCTATGATGTTGAGGTGGGGAGGTCTGATTACAATGCTCAATTAGACAGCAAATGCATGAGCGTTCTGCCAAATCCTTGCGATTTCAACCTTTTCATGGTTCAAACAGGGTATCTCCTGCACTATCTTTTCTAGCAGTCTCAGTACTTCAGTTATTGACTTGGTAGTCTGCTGTCTCAGGATTTTATGATATGATGGTAGTGTCCTTTTTTAAGCCTGTGCTCTAAGATCCTTCTGTTCCATCTAATTTTTTGGAATCATTTTGGTTTGGCCTCTATGCAATGTAGTTGATCTGGAGTATGCCTAGTATATGAAGCTAAATTTCATTAAAAGTTCAGTTAAAAAAAACAATTTACAAGTGACATCTTTGCTGCACCCCTTAGGCCACCATATGATGCACTTCTTGAAGATTCTTACAGCCGATATTTTCTTTGCAGCACCCCTCAGAAGCAACTCAGATTGTTTGATTTTAGACTCAAGGCAAAAGAGATCCATACTTTGGGGTTCAAGCAAGAAAGCAGTGGCACCCAGTCTGCTCTGATCAATCAGGCATGGTCTCCTGATGGTTGGTACCTGACGTCTGGAACTGTGGATCCTTTGATCCATGTGTTTGATATCAGGTACAATTCACACAAGCCATCACAATCTATAAAAGCTCACCAAAAACGGGTTTTTAAAGCAGCATGGCACAACTCGCTTCCGCTTCTGATTTCGATATCTTCTGATGGACAAATTGGACTTCACAAGACGGAATGACTTCTGTATGTGCCAGTGATTCGTCCTACGGGTATATCCTCTGTTTCCCAGTTTTATACTGTGTGCTGCCTGTTGTTTTGCAGCTGGTCGATATTTTATGGCCCACTTTTATGGGAACCAGTGACCTATAGGAGGGAGAAAAAACCCCACAAAATGTAGGGAATGACTAGGAACGGTCTAGGTTGGGTGAGGTATGTGACAATGTGTCATCATTCATATTCCACCCTTTCCTCTTTTGGATGAAAGGCATGTACATTGATGTCATGATCATGTTTCTGCATTCTGTATCTGCTGTGAGTTCTAGGTATCCGTTCGTTCACCACCAATAACGATCGATATATCAACAATGCTTAATCATAGGGTTGTTGGACTAGCTCCCCTCTGTAACGTCGAGCTAAGCTCCGACCTCATTATTTTTCTTCAACTGCAGCATTCTTTGGCTAGGTCGAACAATTTGGGACCTAAATGTTAACCAAGTTTGGAATGAAGCACAGATCCCCCTTGACAAGAGAGCATTATCTTTAGATCATTTGTGTTAATTGCAGTAGCCATCTTCAGTGTGACTCACTGGGGGCCCGGCCACGTATTTTTAGTGACGGAGCGTAGAATTACGATTTAGCAATGGTGAGCACTATTTCACTAGTTTTCTTTTCCTCAGAATTTATGGAAAATTATCTTCAGTTTTTTAGTCTATAGCATAATCACGGGTAGGGTCTTTACTATTTGGAAAATTTGTTTTGCTGTCTCTATTCTTTAGAGAAATGTTGCTTTCAAATTCCTAACTAATATCATTAGTCATTTTTAAGTATTAGTCTCAAATCCTACTTGACATAGCTAAAATCTTCGGACCAATATTTAAACATAGAAAAAACTAGGGTTCTTAAAAATGACTCAGAGGTTGATTCGAAATTGGGTCTGACCTCTTGGTCAGTCAATTTGACTGGCTCAACCATTGGTCAAACCAGATTTTTTTCTTCCTATTTTAATGTAATTTTTTAAAATATATATGGGTATATAGGTAAATATAAACTAATAATAATTAAAAAAATATTAAATATACCAAATTTTTGTTCGAACTATCCGGCCTGACTGAATTTTCTGAGTGAATTGTCCAGTTCGACTGGATTTTGTCCAAACAGATCAGGTACCATTTTTTATGCCAAAAACGACCTGGATTTATGTCCGATTCGCGGTCCGCGTTTTTTAAAACCTTGGAAAAACAAGTTTTCAAATTACAATGACCTTATCCATAATTAAGCTATAGACTAGGAACCTATGATTTATATACCCAAAAAAATCATTTGAAACTAGTAGCAAAATACTAAAATGCCCTTAAAAAAGTGCGACGTTTAAAAATGGGAGACTCGACCATCATTTGACAGTACCAAGTTCCAAATTAAGCAAACTATAAAGTAGTAAAATGAAGTTTGCCCTCTAAAAATTCTATTCCATAATCCAATCCCCACCGCTTGAGCTACAACCGAATAGCCGGGAAACATTCCGACGGATAGCCGCCGGTTTTCCCAAATCCACTCCGCCGGCGATCCCAACCACATTCATCGGCTTCTCTTCGCCGCCAACCCCTAGGTTCCTCTCTCTCTCTCTCTCTGTGTCTCTCCTCTCGGCTTTTTCTTCTGTTTTTATTTTGTATTTTCCCCATTAACCACGTCACGTCTCTTTGTTAGAACGAAGAACACTGAAGCTATTATTATGACCACGCAAGAGGAGGCCTACGTTCCTCAAGCCATCGGCCCGAAGGAGGATGAGGCGGTTTCGGGATTTATATTCATGTGCAATCGGGGGACCAAGCCCGAGTGCTACAGGTATCGCGTGTTCGGGCTCCCCGCCGCGAGGGCCGAGATGTTGGAGAGGATCGCGCCGGGGACGGCGCTCTTCCTCTTCGACTTCGAGGTGAAGCTTCTTTATGGCGTATACACTGCGACCTCCTTCGGGAGGATGAACCTTGAGCCCGATGCTTTCGGTGGGAGGTTCCCCGCTCAGGTTCGGCGTTGTTTCTTTTGTTTTTAATTTATTCGGTCTTCTTCGTTAGGGGCGTGCATTGATTAGTTACTAGTACCGGGTGTGGTTCGGGACGAACCAAAGCTGAAACTGGTGGACTAGAACTCTCTTGGATTCTTTAGTTTGATGGATTCGATGTCTTTTGTGGTGTTTGTTAGGGGCGTGCATTGGTTAGTTGCTCGGCATTACTGGCAGGGTTTGTGTAATATCCCGGATATGTTAATAAAGGCGTCACAAGTGGTATCAGAGTGAACCTTTATTAGTACAGTGTGGTTCAGGATGAACCAAGCTGAAGCTAATGGGCAGGAGCTTCTTTTGGTTGGAGGTTTTCATTATCTTGATTTGATTTGGTTTACCACATGATTCTTTATTTTGAATTCACTGTTTTGATGATGTTTCTTGCCACTTCATCAATTGCTGCGCATTCATTTCTTGTAATTGGAGATGTACTGTCTTTTTCTTTCTTCAGGTCGGCTTTAAAATACTGGAAGACTGTTTACCTATACCGGAGCACTCCTTCAGATGCGCCATTCTAGAAAATTACACCAAGGGGAAATTTAAGCAGGAACTAAATGGCCATCAAGTAAGCCTATCGTTGCTGATCTTGTCGGTTTGTTGTTCTATGAGTCGCTTATTCGTGGCCCTGGGCGTTGTGACATGCAGGTGCGGAATCTCTTGTTGTTGTTTCGTCCTTTCACTATGCCGTCATCTGTTCATAGACATCCTGTAGTGGTTAATGCAGCAACTCTTCAGTCATCACAGCTTAATCCTCCTTTCATTGCATTTAGACCTCACCAGAATTATCACAGTGAGCCAGAGTCGCAACATACTGGGTCCTTTCTAGAACTGGCACATCCCTATCAACGCATGGGGCAACATACTCATCCAGATACGAGGCCTTCATTTCTTGGCGATTCTTTTGCAGCTGGCCGGCATTTTAATCATGCTCAAACAGTGTTGCTTGCTGAAAGTGCTCCGCCGAGAAGTTTGTCCTCACAAGTTACCTACTCTAGATATGTTACTGACAACATGGGTCGATATAATGTCCCTTCGGAGCAACAGACTTTTGTGCCACTTCAACACCCATACCTACCCCAGGAACCTGCCAAATCTCTGGCAGACCCTCGGTATGTGTGCTTTGTCATTCCCTGCTGATTCAACTTGGTTCCCTGCTGATTCCATGCAGACCCTCTGTGCAAAAAGTAATGCTCTTTTGAAGGAGTCGATAATCTCCAATTTGTCTCTTTTTTTTTATTTACCTAATTTTTCCGTCATATGCTCTTTATCAGTTTCATTGTGCAGGTTTGGATCCAAGAAGTACTTCATGTTTTGAGAAATTAATTACCTTTTTGCCTTCAAAATATACAGGCATGAATGGATTTTGACTGGTCGAGTTTCTTGGCTACAAAGCCTAAGAGATTTAAAGCATGTGCATCTGCAGGACCTTTAACGTTGTTTGATTTGGAGGAATTTGTTGCTGTCTTTTCCGTTATCCTATTTGTATTGTAACTATTGTTCAACCATGATGAAGATATGATGTGTCTCATGATGTGTAAATTACTCTGGTTCATGGGCTGTGCTTCTATGCATTCGCTAGATCTTTCCTCCGGCTTCTGATTTTCACCTTTTCTTTCTCCAATGTCTTAACTGGGTTTTTTCTGTGTCGATGCTGCTGTGGCAGATACATGATGACCGGGCAGGCAGCTCTGGGGAATCAACTTGGAGCAACTGACAGCTATTACTATCAAGCTTCATCTCAGAGTAAATACAACAGCGAACCCAAACCGGAGAACTCAAATCAATACTGCAACCATTACTATCAAGTTTTGTCTCAGAGTAACACCAACAGTGAACCCCAGCCCCAGCCGGAGAATTCAAATCACCACTACAACCATTACTATCAAGTTCCATCTCAGAGTGAATCCCGGCCTCAGCCGGAGAATCCAAGTCAATACTACAACCATTATTACCAAGCTTCATCTCAGAGTAACGTCAACGGAGAACCACAGCCCCAGCTGGAGAATTCAAATCACTACTACAATAATTATTATCCAGTTGCATCTCAGAGCAACGTCAACAATAGACCCCAGCCCCATCTGGAGAATCAATACTACAACCATAACTATCAAGTTCCATCTCAGAGTAACGTCAACTGCGAGCCCCAGCCCCAGCACCTGCCGGAGAATTCAAATCAATACTACAACAATTACTATCAAGTTCCATCTCAGAGTAATATCAACAGCGAGCCCCAGCCCCACCACCAGCCGGAGAATTCAAATCAATACTACAACAATTACTATCAAGTTCCATCTCAGAGTAACGTCAACAGCGAGACCCAGCCGGAGAACTCAAATTGCTACTACAGCTATCCTAATCACTTAAAACCCCCGCCCATTGCTCATGATGCAACTCAACAACAGTTATACGCAGTATCAGGAAATACTGGACATGCAAGTGCAACTTTCCCTGTCTCTAACTCTTATTCCTAATGTAGTTAGATAGCTCTATTATTCTTTAATCTGCTTAGGATTTACTCTTACGGTGCTATTTCAAAGCCATTAGCAGACTGAAGGTTCAACGTGTTACGTGAGAATATGGACATGGTCGAGTTGGGACTACGGAATCGGATATCTCCGTCTAGTCCATAGCTCAGCCGGTTCGAGTCATCGCCGGATTCTGCTGGAGATGGGACTTTCTATGTAAAAAGAGATTTGCTTTTATGAACATGATCAGGCAGTGAAGTAGGGTGGAAGATGAGCGCATTCAGAACTACTACACGCGTTGTTAATGTTCTCGTTGTCGTCAACGCCATTTAGTATTGACCTGGGTCCAGTGCCATAAGATATGTTTCATTCTCTGGGGCCCTAAATAATATTGAAACAAGCCGAAGTTGTTTGTACAAGTGGCCCCAACTTTTAGCTTGTCAAGAGCTTCTCTGGTTTATTTTTAGTAAAAAAGCCGAATTTTTCCTTGGAGTGATCATGATTTGGATTACTTGATATCTGGATATAGATTGAATCTACTAATCTATGTGAAAGTCAGATATGAATAAATAGATTGCAAATCTTTCCTTTCTTCTTCTTACTTTTTAAGTTTTTAGCGTACTTTCGAACAGGTAAACTAAAACAACATGGTGCTAGTTGTTCCTTGGAGCCATTATAAATCTCATTTTTGTTTATCACCATATAAATTAAGCTAATTAATTTAAATTTAAATTGAGTAAATTTTTTGAAAAATGCAAAATTTTGAAAACCTAACATAATGAATTTAGTTTTGAACGGATAAAATGAATAACACAAATAAAAGGTGGAATGCCTTATTTATTGGGAAACTACTTTCTTTAAACGGATTACTGGGAAATTATTTGGTTGCTCCACCAACCACAATCTGTCTTCATCATTTTGCTGAAGTGGTTGACTTGGTGACTTGTGTTGTCGGAGTCATGGTTGACCTGGTTGACATATAGCTTCTGTTATATTGAACAAAGCGTATTAAAAAATATGAAATATTATTACTCATCCAAAAATGATGTCAAACTATAAACTACACTTATCATACCGTTATTTTCATATATTATCTCCTAAGTAATTGCATAATAATAATAACAGAAAAGTCGAAGAAAATTACCGATGGTCACCACACTAAGATCATTTGCCTCCTCTACAACGGTGCAACTTTTAGGCTACAAAATCGGACATTTAGGCCTGTTTTAGAACATTTTGTCTGGTAATTAGAAATTCTAGGATATATTTTTGGGTATTTTACGTTCTCGTTGTTTTAATTTTATGGACTATCCGTTACGAAATTTCAATGATATTTTAGTTTTTCAAGTAATTTTTTGTTGTTCAGGTTATTTTTTTTTGGGTTTCGTTGTTCGTGTCTATTTAAAAACTAAATGTTTTGTTTGGTTCAAAAACTTATATTGGAGGCTTTATTGCTTCATTTAGTTTGCTGACTTTCTACCAAAATTTTTGTTTGCTGACTAAATACGAATATACGAGTCTCTTCTCTAACCTGCGAGAAATAGCACAGAACTCTCCATGCGACGAGATCGCGTACCTATTTCAGGGAAACCAAATCTGATGATTTTCTAAATTGGTGTTTATAGTTTTTTTTAACCTAAATGGAGTACACGAAAATATTTTACGAATTTAGTATTGGGCCTAAAACGATTAGCGACTGACGTTCTGCTTATAAGGAAAATAATAATTGGTGACAGTTTTGACGACAAAAGGGTTGGTAGCGATAGTTTTCTAACAAAAATCACTACTTGTTATAAACTTGCTTTGAACCTGCAAAGGGCGAAGACTCGGCTCAAGTCGATTGAAAAACTATCACTGTTAACCGTTTTCTTGCTAAAATTATCGGTGCCGTTCATTTTGTTGCAAGCATAATGGTGGACATCTACCATTTTAAGCCCAACACCAAATTGGTAAAATATTTTTCTAGTACTTTATTATGATAATATAACATTTTGTGAACACCAATTCAGAAATTTATCTTCCAAATCAATTTTCTACCAAATCCAAATTTATACTATTTTTGATTTTATCAAGGTGTTATGAAAAAAATATGAGTACAACTTGACCGTTTTATCTATTTTTTTTTAAAGCAATACCGTATAATCTTATATCATTCGTTAAAATGATCATCACTTTTCGTGAAAGAAAAAGACAAGACAACTTATGCACATGCACGGAAGAGAGACCAGCTAACGACGCCATCAAGTGGAACTTTTGATAAACTTTTTTATGGTCGGAAAAACTTTGATACTTTCTCTCACGTTAAAAGGGTTATTAAATTTAAGACTACTTGATCAAGTAGGCCAAGAATAATTGCATTGATACGCTGGCCAATGGCTGTTAACACAAGACACGATGGCTTAATTTTCACCATTTGGTTGTCCCCTTGTAAGGTGATAGGTTGAGCTGGGATGGGGTCTAGCTATTATGTTATGCTTTTAGGGTTGTTATTATTGATGAATTTTTCTAGATGTATTAATTTCGAGTATTTAAAATGAATGAGTGTTAAATATTTATTGATTAAATTTTACTAAATTTTAAATATTTATCCGATCTGAACTTACAATAACTTGTCTAATAGATATTCAGATACTAAGTGCTATCAACCAAAAAATATAATATTTTTTTAATGAAATGACACAATTGAGATAACTTACTTACTATTCAAATGGAAATTGAATCAGGTCACAAAATAAATAAAAAAAACGTCGTCAACCAAAATTTTATACAATTTAATTTGTCTGAATTCGAATTTGAAAATCCCGATTTTATCGACTAAATGTATCTCCATTTGATCTACCTCACAAGGACATACGAAGTAATTGGTTGCTAGGAAACTGGACCAAGCATGTATGGTTAAGTCAAAAAACTCACACTCCTGTCTAGCTTCCCCATTTTCTTTGCTTCTTTCCTGCTTCCATATAAGAGAACATAATCACTCCATTCAGTTTCATAAGTCAATAAACTTTTGCCTAAAGCAATTCAGTAAATAGGCGAATCACCTTCAAAATTTTGACACCCGACATCATAATAATGCAGTTGCGTAGGTTTATTAAAAAAACGGAAAAAGAAAACTTTTGCCCAAAAGTCATCAATTGACCCTTTTCCTTTATAAGCATAACGTCTCAAGAATTTAAACCATGTTCAATTTGTCTATGAACGAATTAAATACGAATTAAGAATTTTTGAATTCAAATTATATTTAAATTAAATTTAAATTAATTCTTTAATTTTTAATACCATGTTTAATTTAAGACAACTTCACTCGAACATTTACCTTGTCTCAAACAACTAATTACTAGTATTTAGATCAACCGAAATTGAAATTGGGTTATTGAGAATTTACTCTGTAAAATATTTATTATGAAATTTTTTCCATTTTTTTAAAAATAACTCTATTTTTATAACTATGTCTTGTAAGCTCAACCCTAAATATTCTGATGACATGTATTAAAGTTTAGAGTTAGTGTTAAGTTCTAGAATTAAGAATAAGATTAATTCTATGGATAGGGTTAGGTGAATAATATGACTAATGTAGTTAATTAGTAAATTCTGAGAGATACTTTCTATACATCAAATTATCAATAAGGTAAGTAGAAAATTGAAATTAGAATAGGTTAACCTTAAAAATAAAAATAACATTTATATAATTTAGAAGGGAATTTGAATATATATAAATTAAAAAAAAAAGAATATAAGTTTGTAACATATTATGGGCCCAACGTGGGCCTCACTCGAGTAGACAACCTGCCGCCTTAGTTCCTGGCCGCCACGAGAAACGGGAACGCGGGAGAACCCTTTCACATTACAACTATTTTTTTAAATATAATAAATGAATTTAACTCGAAAAAAAATTAAATTTGTTAGTTTAATGAATTATAAAAATTTTAAACTATATTTAATTTGTCTATGGATGAATCAAATTCATACAACTCAAATTATTGAAAAATCAAATTAAAAATTTTACGAATCATATCAAACTAAATTATAAATTTACGTACTTTTGGTTGTGCGGCAGCTTTGGTCTGTTTCCTCGGGCCTTTAGAGCTTTGCGCCTTTGCCTCGTGTTTTTCTTTAATTTCCTAGTGATCAATAAATCTATTTTACCTTACGTTATGTTTTGCAAATATTTTTGAGATTAGAGAAACATACCTGTTTACAATTCATTACATAAGAAAATTTAAATTTGTTTCTCCAGAATTATAAAAATTGAGTTTTTAAGTAACATATACTTGAATATAAAAAAATATTTTGTCCACATTCAAGTGATAAAAAATATAGTTGCAAATTTATTCAAATATTATAATTAAATTTTTTTTTGCAATAAAACAACAATTCAAATGACTATCTGAAAACGATTGAGAAGATAACTAATGGATAAAATTTACCAAATAAGCAAATATATAATATCTTAAAATATTTTTGAATTCATAAAATATGAAAAAAGTATGTATCTTAAACATCGATCCTGCTTCGAAAATGACTTTTTTTTTTAGTTTAGATTATTATCTCATAAAAAATTATTTCATAAAGTTTTAATGTATTACATTAGATTCACGAACCATGCATGTTACAACCTGCTTGGTCTAGAACTCTGGGCAAACCTGATGACCAATGTTCTACCACTTCCAATACCATAAACGCAAGCATATATGAGAATTATATAATGTCATTGCCAAAATGCACTATATTCATGAGTTTACATTCATAATTTTATATTTAATTCAAAATTTCAGACAATATTAGATAAATTTTGTATACTTATAATAAATTCATCACATTTGCAACCAGCGGTATAATTATTCTAACATAGCTTCTCAAATGAACCCTATCAAACGCTAGAGTCTTACTCTCCAGGGCAAAAAATTTTATGTACTTTAATTTCTCAAAGGTACGATAGAATGAGAAAGTCGTGAGAGCATAACAATATGTATGCATTTGAGTCCTACATTATTTTTCTAAAGGTAAATATACCTAGTTAGAATACCAAGAATTGAACACATAACCTCCTTTAAATTAAGCAGCACATATGTCGTTAGACTAAACGTTTATTGGCTCTTACATTCAAAACTCGTTAGAAAAAATTATGATATTTTTTGAAGAAATAAAATTTTGCATCAATATTGTACTTTTTAAAACTAAAATTTGAATTTTTATCAATTCGTATTAAACACCAGATAAGTTCCTTTAACAAGCAATGACATTTATGCTACTTCCTCCCCATACTCCAACCTAGAAAGTGGACAGACAGCCCACCACATTAGGTAGTTTGATTTGTGCAACTGTTTTGGATTCTGAGTCGGTCAAAGCACACGAGATAGTTGAAACACGTTCAACGGTCTTCCAAGACCCATTACCTAATTGTTCACCCAAAGCTTAGGATTTGCACATGACAACAACTCCATTATTATTTATGGTCCATGATCTAAAGCATTTGTAATCCTAGATTAACTTACATTCGATTTGCATATAACTTTTGAAGGATATCAAACTTCACAATAATTATTTAACGTGGTTGCATTATGAAAAATTCATACTTTAAAATTGATGACTAAGCTAAAATCACTTATCAATTGTTCATGATTTTTGTTGATTATATACCTAAATTTGTTTTACAAAAAGGTGTTCACTGATAGTAATTGGTAAATTTGAAATTGTGGATTAAAAATAGAAACGGGAATGTCATTACCGTCTTGGGGATTTCGAGGCCAACTTTCATTTTGATCTGCTAGCTTCTGCTTTATCGCTCAAGGAAGTGATAATTCCTTTAGATATCAAGTTAAAAAATTTTGAAATAAAAAATGTTAAATAGTTGTTGAATAAATTTTGCATAAATAATGATATTACACCGATTTTTTTATAGAGAAATATCTTCTTATTTTGGATACTTATAGTTTCTAACCAGTCGGATATCATGCCTTCCAAGAAACTGATCAGAAAATACAAAAATAACTGTTGCCATGCAATTTGACTGCATCTTCTAGGGTAATGAATGGGAAAATGACTTGTATTTTGCTATCAGCTACATTTTAGCGTATTACCACTAATTTCAAGAAAATGTAAATTTGTCTTAAACTGAAAAATTTTGTATTTCAATAATTGTAAATTGCTGTAGTTACCATGTTTATTTTTCATGTTACTCTTGAAAGTGAATAATTTTTTTCAATAGCGAGGACAAGTTTTTGGAAAGATTAATTCGAATAACTATCCTGTAATTTATATAAATGAAAAATCTAAATTTGGAATGGGTTACAGCTCTGTACATCTTTGAATTTTTTAGGTGCTTTGTGTTTTCTTTGGTTTTCTTTATTGCCAATTATTGTTTCAAAGATTATCAAATCTGAATCCAAATTTAATATTTTACGGGGCTATCTGAAAGCTTCTAAATTGCAGGTTGTTTTTTCAAGAACAAGTTTTATGAATAGTTATATATTTTCATAATAAAAACTTTTTCATGACACTTCTTTATAATGGAACTCACTTAGACTAAATACTATATTTTGACAAATCTTTGGCTTATTTAAAAAACAATCATATTGATAATAAAAGAGCATCAGACAAAATTTATAAGCTTAAAAAATTTATCTCTTAATTTTGAGTTTTTTTCAACTCTTTTTCTTCAAAATTTATGAACTAGGAATTCAAATTTAACATCTCAAGGAGCTATGCAAGAACACAATTTATTCAGTATATAACATATGTCATAATACAAACAACTGTATTAATTATTTAATCTAAATGAGATACAATTGTTTCCATGACACTTCTTTATAATCCATCTATATGGTAACCAATTGCTGGCTCAACCAAATCATTCCTAAATTTATCGAAAGGTTCCCTGAAAAAAATGTAATCGCAAGATTTAATGGTAAAATAAATACTAATACTTCCACCTTAAAAAAATTAATATTTCCAAATTAACCAAAGCAAACGCGTTGCTGGTGACAGGGAGTTGACGGGTCCAGGGGAAAGAACGGGAAACTTTGTGCACGAACTCAGACAAGACCAGAACCTTGGGCTCCACTCATCTTTGGATGTTCAATTAAGCTGAAAATATACCAACAATCACTTAAATCAAAATTTAAGCACATTTTAGTATAAATTTTAAACAGAATTTATTAATTTGAATTATTAAGAATAGGGCAGTGTTAGAATATTTGTTGCTAACGAGTGTTTGAGAATTAAATAGTGTTAAATATTTGTGATTTTTTTTTATCAAATTTTAAAATTTTCACCAATGATATAAAAATATGTAAGGAAATCACTCAAAATTAAATTCGATATGACTATGGATATAAAAAATCAACCAAATTAACTATATTATAATTTTTTTTCCAAAAAAGTATATTTAACTAATTTGATTGTAATACTTAGATCAACAAGATTGACCTTGTGATACTCTTTAATTGAATCATTCTCTCTTAAATGATTAAGTGTTTTGAAAATATTAATGTCAATCAGAAGAAGCTTATCAGAAAATGAGACAATATATTAACATTTTATCATTCTTTTTAAAACTTAATCCAAATCATTTCCTCAAGTATATATCATCTTTAGCTTATAATAATATGTAATAACGAATACTTTACTCTAATAACATAAAGATATAGTTGTGTAGAAAATGATAGCAACAAAAAATCCACTTAAAAAGAAACTTTTACGCATATGCTATTAGTATTTATGCCTGGCCAAACACTGACCCAAGAATATTTCTAAAAATATCCAAACCCCCTTCTTCCCAATTTCTAATTTGGTCCTCGGAAAAAAACCACTCACCGTGGGCGTGGGTCAAAGTACTTTTCCGTTTAATTTCGCCTGGTTTTCCCGTTCCCCTTCCTAGTAGTTCCCAACTCCTCCTTTATATATTTAATTCACCTAGCCCTCCTCCTTTTATTTTACTCACATATTATTATTATTATTATTATTATTATTATTATTATTCGAACTTGCTACGATGGGGAACTGCTGCTCTGACGTGGCAGGCGGGAGAGCCGCCGTCGGCGGCACTTCCGCCGCTCATCCATCCGTCGGGAACGACGCCGTTGACTTCTTCTACAAGTCCCGCGGCTTCCACGGCCCCTTCGCTCAGATCGAGGTATAATCTCTCTCTCGTTTGGATTTCCTTTCTAAGTTAGATAGATTTCGAATACATCGGATACCAGAGCGAGCGAGCTGAGTTGAGCTGATTTGAGCTGAGCTGAGCTGAGTTGCCTTTAAGCGAGAAATTATGAAATGTCAGTTTTAGAACACTTTATAGCGTTACGTTCTAGTTACTGCTAGAAAAATCGGAATCGGTCTCCGGTTGCGAGCTGGCAGTTGGATTCCTACTCCGCGCGAGGTATTGGCTTACCGGTTATTGCTAATGTTTGATGCTAGAAGCGGTTACGCTACAGTTGAAGATACATAAAGAAATACTTATTGTCCGTTATTTTTCTCTTTTGTTTAAAAGTTGAAGGTCTCCTTCTGCCTGCTGAAATGCTGCAATTTCTTTGCAGTTGTCATTCTCTGCTATGAACTTGCGCGATCGTGACTTGCTTTCTAAGGTCAGTTTTAGCATCTTAGTTTTACGTTGTTCTTTCAGATTGGATAGGTAAATTGCAATTCATCGGTTAGCTTGTTACTGCCTCCGCTTTGTTAATTAGGTTTCTGTAGTTTCTGCTAGTAAGTTACTTGTCCTTGGGTGCTCGATGTATTGTAACCGTTCAATGATTTGATCTCCGCAATGTGCTTGTTCACCTCGAGGTCAACCAACTTGAACAGCGTGCTTCATTTGTATCTGTAATAACGAGGGCTATGAATAGGAAGCAGCAAGTTTTAGTGGTTCTGGTGGTTAGACAACTTTTGGGCTCTTAGTGTAAATGATGTGATTACTTTGACGAGGTTTTTCTATGTTTGTCCACTGCATTATGTCTCTTATTATGATCAAGGTTTTGTTTGGCTTAGAGTGATCCTATGCTGATTATTTACAACAAAGAAAAGGACGGGTCACTCAATGAAGTTTTCCGCACTGAAGTTATTCTTAATTCCTTGAATCCCACATGGATTGCCAAATTCATTGTGAGGTTCCATTTTGAAACCATTCAACAATTTGTGTAAGTTTAGTTCTAATACCTCAGCTCTGCATCATATTTTCTTAGCAAACTTAATTTTTGTTATTGATTCTTACTGAAATCTAATTTCTGCAAGACATCATCAAACAGGTTTCGCATCTACGACGTTGACACCCAGTTTCATAATGTCGATGTGAAGGTATTCTCTGAAACAGTTCTTTTTTGTCTTCCCGTGATAACAGAAAGAACAGTCAGACATTTCAATTGATCAAGTGTAGAAATCTTATGAAGTGCAACTTTTTATCCATCAAAATTGCTACACCTAAGCAGCTAACTAAACTATTATTGATATTCACGCTCCAGAATGTTTTCGATGTAAATTATGCCTGATATTATGGTGCATATAGTGATCAAATGTGACACTTTCATTCAAGAGTTACCAGGTATTGCTTTTCAAATTTGATTATTTAGGCTTATTTGCTTTATCATACGGGGAGCAACGTATCGTGAAATATTCTTCTTTTATAGTTTTTTAAGAAATGCTCTCAGGAATCAAAGTATAATAAGTGAACTAGACTAGAACTGGAAAATGAACCACTAGGTGGATTATTTGGCAAATGATATACTCATATACCTCAAACTAATCTCTGTACTATCAGTCCATAACCTTCTGTTTTCAGCTATAAGCTGCAGGCCACAAAATTTGGTGTTTTTATTTCTTTTCTCTTTTGGTGCTGTTCGTAAACTGGACTGAAGTGGCACTTGTGTAAGCTTTTCGAATTTACCACTGTGGGTGTATAAAAGCTTAACACAACTGGAACTTGTATGGTTGCAGACGCTCAAGCTAGAAGATCAACAATATCTTGGAGAAGCATCTTGCGTGTTGTCGGAGGTATGACACCAACCTATTAGCTCAAATGCCTTTTCCAGAAGAAGGAGGCTCCCCTTGATTTAAGTGGTTTATGGAAGAATACAGAGGACCTTTTCATCAGCCTGCAGGACAACTATATCAATTATTTTAGTGGAAAGCTATATCAATCGTTTATATCAGCTAAAGATACTATTACCAATTACACGTGCTTATATTTGTGCAGATTATAACTGGGCCAAACATGCCTCGTATGTTAGATCTTATATATAACGAGGACGTTTCCCTCCCGACAAGATCTCGATGTGGCGGACAGATTATGGTGCACGCAGAGGAGTCAGTTGGTTCAAAGATTACAACAGAGATGACATTGAAGTGTTCTGAGTTGGGGCATAAGGAAATATTCGCTAGAATTGTATGTATTACTTGGGTTCAAATCTTTGTTCTTCCTTTTAAGTCTTTTTGTCAGAAATGCAACAGCTTTTACGTATAATCTATTTCCAGGATCCCTTCTTGGTCATCTCCAAAATTGTTGAGGGTGGAAACTCCATTCCTGTGTGCAAAACAGAAGTTCTAAAGAATGATCAGAATCCAACATGGAAGCCAATCTTTCTGAATATCCAGCAAGTTGGAAGCAAGGTACACACACTGTTCAACATCTGCCTAATAATTTAGATAATCACAAGTAGCAGTATTTCACAGTCAAAATACATTATTATTGATTTGTCCGAGAAGGTCATGCCCATAATGTATACAGTTATCCTAAATGTTTTAAATTAGTGGTAATTTGTACTATGATCTGATAGAGATTTATGTGTATCTGCTGCAAATAGAATGTAGTCACAGTGCATCCTGTGTCCTCTGAAAGGTTGTCTGCGTAACAATAATTAGAACTTGATGTTCAAATAGCTTTTATCCTTGACCTATTGTAAGACTCTGAATCCCATTTTTTTCTTCCGTGTATTTCACTTCAATTTTTTCATTTTATTTGCAGGACAACCCATTAATGATCGAATGCTTTAACTTCAATAGCAATGGCAAGCATGATTTAATTGGGTAAATGACCACTCTTGATTTGTCTTGTTGTCAGCTATTTCGTGCTGTGTTGTATTATTTCAAACTTTCTTCTGTTTTGACTGATCAGGAAAGTCCAAAAGTCGTTAGAGGATTTGGAGAGGCTTTCTTCGGTTGGAGAAGGAGAGAATTTGTTGTTACCTCCTGCTAACGGAAATGATCATCACAAAAAGGTCAGTCATGTTATTTTAGTACAAGTAGTTTGCATTCCCTTTTTCAATTGTAACTTCACCGTTCTTATGGTTCAGGTGCTGCCGAGCAAGCTATTCGTTGAAAATTTCTCGGTGAGCACCCAACATACTTTCCTGGAATATTTGAAAGGGGGTTGCCAACTCAACTTCATGGTGGCTATTGATTTTACAGGTACCTGCTTGCTACTTCACACCACTGGCTGCAGTATTTGGCTTGTCTTTTTGACTTGGTCATGTTGGGTTGATAAATTTTCCAATATCTATCTAACTTACCAGAATCGTGCTTTTGCTGATGAAAGTAGTTACCAAGTTTCTCCTCTTTTCTTTTTTTCGTCAGAGATATCAAAATGTACCATACTGAAAACTTGGAATTTCTTAGCTTTTTCTTAACCCAATTGGTGCACCTTTTTGCATGCTCTCTTGCTGTAGTAATCACCACTTCCTTTTCCAGCATCAAATGGGAATCCCCGCCTTCCTGATTCTTTGCACTACATTGATCACTCGGGAAGACATAATGCTTACCAGAGAGTAAGAAACTCATGCCTTATTTGCAGTAGTATTGTTTTCTATTTGCTAAATGATCTACAACATTCAGGCTGCTTTTGCAGGCAATTTTAGAAGTTGGGGAGATATTGCAGTTTTATGACTCCGATAAGCGTTTTCCTGCTTGGGGATTTGGAGCACGGCCAATTGATGGGCCAGTTTCCCATTGTTTTAACTTGAGTGGAAGTACTACTCAGGCCGAGGTGAGCACATACAGGATTGATAAGAGTTCTTTGGTTCCTGAATCTGCTGCTTTGATTTACTGACTTAAAGCTTGTTGTGACTTTGTTTACATGTAGGTTGATGGTATTCATGGGATTCTGACGGCATATAGTAGTGCTCTCTTTAATGTGTCTCTTGCTGGACCAACATTGTTTGGACCTGTTATTAACAAAGCAGCATCAATCGCTGGGGAGTCTCTCGCAAATGGGGGGAGGAAATACTGTGTCCTGCTAATAATTACGGTAAACCTTGGTTTCTGTTCATGTCTTTCGAGCATGTCCTCTCAACAAGAGAAAAAACGAGGTGCAGTTGCGTGATGATTTAGATCTACTTATATGAGACTAATTTGTAGTAGTCTTCCTAGGGTATGGCGTTTACCGCTTCTACCCTGCTTGCCTGTTTTGGTACAACCTCAAGGTTATGGTTCACGACGAACAATTGAAATAATCATTGGTTTAGGGTTAATAACTCCTTGTGTTCGCTAATCATCGGTTCTGCTAAGATGGGGAATGCATGGCCATAGATTTATAGGATCTTCACAGATTTAAATAATGGACCCGGTTTTTTTCAAGTAAAAGCTTTCTTCTTGTTGTGGTATTATTGGGAGGCTACATCCCTCTGAAATCTCTCTCTTGCTCAGGATGGGGTTGTAACAGATCTCCAAGAAACGAAAGACGCAATCGTGAAGGCATCTGATCTGCCACTATCAATACTCATCGTTGGGGTTGGAGGAGCAGATTTCAAGGAAATGGAGGTAAACGCGATTTGCAAAAAATCTTTGCATTGTGGTACATAATTTGAACTGAAGTTTCGTCTTGCAGGTTTTAGATGCTGACAAGTCAGAGCGGCTTGAGAGTACAACAGGACGGGTTGCTTCACGCGACATAGTTCAGTTTATACCACTTCGCGATGTACAAAGTAAGTCATCTTGCTCCGCTATTTAGTTTGGCACAAAAGGTTCACACTATGTACTTCGCGCATGATAATGCATTCACATTTCACAGGTGGAGAAAAGTCTGTTGTTCAGGAACTTCTGGCAGAACTTCCGGGCCAGTTTCTAACGTACATGAGACAGAGAGACATTCAGCCGGATCCCTAATCCGTAAGAAGTGTGCATATCAAAGTTGTTCAAACGTTAAACAGCCTTCTAGCAGCGGGGTCTCAGCAAATGCTGGGACAGTCATATCGTATTTTGATTCGCCACCGCGCCTAGCTGAATCACTCGTGTACCCAACTGCATTTGAAGAACAACGGACAAAAGCTCCGGCCAACGGTTAGAGCCGCTTCCCTTGCCAGTTGCATTGTTGGGACCGGAGAAAGCTCAGTGATGGTCTTATGGGGTCCGGTGGGAGATAATTGTAGAGGAAAATTGATGGATTATGAACGGTAAGCAGAAATCACCAACAGATGTTTTTCTTGTTCTCAAATTGTTTGATAGTGAGCGTAAAACTGTAAACTAAAACCCCAAAACCAGGAGAAAGAAACTTTTTGAATAATGATTCATTGACCCTTCTTCCACCCTCTATTTTGTCCATGTCTTAATATTTCGGGCCCATTGCTAGTAAATTTTAATTGCCCACTACTAGTTATCAATCCTAAATCATAACGTTGACCTCCAACGAATTATTAAAATTGAAAGAAGAAAAAGCTGTTCGTAGTCAACAAAATTCCCGAAACTCCAGATTCCAAGTTCCATAAGCGAGTAGGGAGGAGACGGTGTTATTTGACTGTCGGAATCAAACAATACCACACAACGACGGGACATGCTTTACCAAGTTGGTCCAATTGGAGGACTTTGAACTATAAACCAAACTTTTTTAAGGTCTGACTTCTAACTCTTTTGTAATTTGCCCTAAATCTCAGGGGGTCGATGTCGGATCCCCTCCCCAGTTGTACAAAAAATAAAAAAAAAAGAAGCTTGCGAGAAGAATTTATTTGATTGCGGTTGAAGCACGATGAAGAGGTCAACTTACTACCGCATACAAATAGCATACGGTTGAATCTCAGGGGGTCGATGTCGGATCCCCTACCAATTGTCAAAAGAAAGTTTACAAGAAGAAGAATATATCTGATTGCGGTTGAAGCACGATGAAGAGGTCACCTTACTCCCGCAAAACAAAAATAAAATAGTATGCGTTGGTTAATTATAAATTAGCGAGATGGTTTAGTTTCTAAAAAATTCAAAGGAAAAGCAGTAATACTGAAAAATTATGGAAAAATTAGGCTAAGGCTCCTGTACTTTGGGGATTCAACCGTTTTCGTCCCTATTGTTTAAAAACTACTCTTTGAATCCCTACTGTACAAAATAACCGAGTTTTTTAGTCCCTGAAAGTCAACAAAATTTTTTTATGACCATTATACCCTTCGTTCGAAAAATTAACCCAAATCCGAACCAAAATAAAATAAATCAAACCAAGTCGATTAATATCAAACCAAATCAATCAAACCAAATAAATAAACTGCCTTCCACCAACCCAAATACCCAAACCAAGCCTTCCTCCACCGCCACCTCCTTCATCCTCACTGCCACCACCAAGCCCAAAAACCTAAAATTAAACATTGAAACAAATCGAAATCCAAAACATCCAAGAATCCAAAAATGTTGCCTGAACTTGTTAACAATAAACAGAGGATGTCCAAGCGGATCCTAAGAAATAGAAGAAATCCTCTTTATTAATCTTTGCCTTTGGGATACACAGGATGACCACATCTCTGAATTCTAACCCTCCCATTTAAAACAGAAATATTCTTCGAAATTAAAGAAGTTGGAAGACGATGTCATGTTCGGTGGCGGTGTCCAACTCCCCATCTTCTCTCCTTCCTCATCGCTCTTCTGCAACAAGCTGGCCCCCGAGGCATTGACCCTCTCATTGACCCACCTGAAGGGCTCCTCCAACTCACCGTCGTCCTCATCGTCTCCTTGCTTCCCGTTCTGCGTCCACCTATAGAAGCCTCTGTCGGGGCTGAATTTGAGCAATTGCTCTCCGGATGGGTCGACGGTGCTGAAGCAGAAGAGGCCCACGAGGCTGGACATCCCGGTGGCTATGTTGTTGGTGTTCCCCGGGCCGATGATCGGGACCGGCGCCGGAGCATTCCATCGGAGGCGATGAAAGTAGTCCCAGCTCGTCGAAGCGACCGCAAGTAGTAGATCCAATTCGTTTTCTCCATTACAGCCGAAGGCAAAAAAGACTTATGGATGATCGATTCCCAGCTATTACGGGAAATTGGGCTTCTGTACTTTTGCCATGCAGTAGAGTTCTTCACCCCTTTTGTTAAACCAGTTTATTTGATTTTTTTTTTGAAATGAAGTTTATTTGATAAGATCCATTTTTCTTAGAGAACGGGGAGGTGAAGGAGGGGGGTTTGAGTTCGGGTTAACCGTGGTTTGGATTTATATTTATTTACTTGGTTTGGTTGATTTAATTTGATTTTAATCGATTTGGTTTGATTTATTTGATTTTGGTTTTGGGTTTGGGTTAATTTTTCAAACGAAGGGTATAATGGTCATAAAAAAACTTATGTTGATTTTTAGGGACTAAAAAACTCGGTTATTTTGTACATTAGAGATTCAAAGAGTAGTTTTTAAACAGTAGGGACGAAAACGGTTGAATTCCCAAAATACAGGGGCCTTAGCCTAATTTTCCCAAAAATTATTTATTAAACATATAGAAGTGTATGAAATTTTGTTTTGTATTCCAATTAATTACGGATACTAGATGCAGGAATTGCATAAGAGACGCGTGAGTGCATATGTAATATAAGTAATGAAGAAAACAACAAATTAGTAATATCGTTTCCTTGTCTAGTGGTGGGTCTGAATGACAAAGAATTCCAAAAAAAATGGATGACCTCAGAGACATTTGTAATGTAAATATTTTTATTAAGTTATTAAGTAGTTTATTTATTAAGAAAACAGAAAGACAAGCAATGGTTATGGATGGAAAAAATATTTTTTTTTATCAAAATGGGTGACACAATCTGTCATCAATTAATAAAAAAGATATCCGTATATTATTTTTTGGGTTTGTTACTAGACGACCTCCTAAATGTTTCGTTTTGAACAATATTCTCTTTGATTGAAATTATAAAATCCAATAATCGCATTCACCCATTGTCCAACGGATTATCACAGATTTGTCTGATATATGAGTGAGTTATAAACATATTTTTAGTTTCACTTTTAGTTTCGAATTTTACTCTAATAACTAGACTTGCCTGTCTTGCCAGAAATTAAACTAGTAATTTTTTAGAATGTCAACTCCATTTCTTTTACCGCATATTGAATATAAACCACATAAACGAAAAGAATTATTGCACACAATAAAAAATGAAATTCATGCCTTCCTGAAATTCCACCATGTATGTACATACATGCATATATAGATATATGTATGTCAAACATATGTAGAGTCAGAGAGCAGAAATTCCACCGTTCACACCGTCGACGACTTAGTTTTTCAACAAAACGGTGTCCAATGCCTTCTTACCCACAACGGAAAACCCTAATATATCATTCCTTCAGTGTCATATCCACTTATTTAAGTACTACTTCTTCTCCACTTCATCTTCACATTGACTTCTCTCTTGGCCAAGTTTGGGTAAGAAGGCGAAACCCTCCCGACAAGGAGAGCATTTACTAATCGCAAAGACGGATCGAAAGCATGGGAAGAGGCCATTACCATCGGATGAAGCGGAGGAGGAAGAGGATGACATGTTCTCAATCTACGCAGCTCGGTCCCAACAAGACACGAACACCATGGTTTCGGCCTTAGCTCAAGTGATTGGGAACAATCCTCATCCTTATCATCTTAGTGACCCACTTCGCGATCAGGTCCACGGGGGTCCTAACTTGATGATGATGAGTTCATCGTCTCAATCCAACCCGGAACTGGAGCATAATAACCAGCCTCAACAGCCGGTTCAAGATCAAGGTAGTTCAAATATGATCTGTTTTTGTTCTAATGGTTAAGGTGCAACTGAAATGTTCTTACGAGGATCATCTTAATTTAGAAATACATAGTGCACGTGGTTCACATTGTTTTTTTTTCATTTAATGTGTCTGTGTAATTAGTTATATTGTCCGGCAGATAATTTCATGTGTTTCACATTGGTTGCCACCAAAGTTTAAATTACGTGTGTGTTTTTGCTCCGAAATTACTCGATGTGAGGAGATTTGGTGGACTCGCATATAGTCCCAAAACTAAATGCTTTCTCCAGTGAATCAGATTCAAATTTGAGCATTTTCGTGCCTTCAAATTCTTTCATTACATGTATACATATATTGATTGTGTTGGCATCTATCTATATGCTAAGTAAAATTTCTCAAGTTCTTTTAGACATCTTCTTTTGATTGGATAGTTAAACTTGCCCGTATATACAATGAAGTAAGTCGCATACAAATTGATTTTTACTTGATGTATTTGAAATCTTATATATGATTTTGCTGAGATTGTAGATTGACTTGGTGTCTAGTTGTTATATGATTTACTCACCAGTTACCACCGTGGTTACAGTTTTATCCCTCTAGAATGAAGTCGGAACCACTCTTATAACAAAATGAATGAAGTGTGACACATAAATTAACATAAATATCTAACATATTAGAATCTCCATATCCAACCCAAAATTTTAAGGTGATAGGTTGGTGGATTTTCAACACTTATAAACTTGTCCATCCCACATGTTTTAACCGATGTGAGACAATACTCTCAACACGCACCCTCAAACGAGACTCACATCGGGTTGAAGATTGCACTAGCTTTGACTTTACCAAAGTGCGAGAAATGGGGGTCGTGTGATCTCAACAATGGGCACGGGATTAACCCGCTCTGATACCATGTTAGAATCTCTATATCCAACCTGAAACCTTAAGGTGATAGGTTAGTGGATTTTCAACATTTATAAACTTGCCATCCCACATGTTTTAACCGATGTGGGACAAGACTCTCAACATAATATCATGACAAATCTTTTTGGGAAATATAGTTAATTTCAGTCTCAAGGTTTGCAAAATTATACAGATTGACACAAATGGCTAATTTTATTAGTGCAAATTTCATAGACCATGTAGTATTTCATTACGGGTTGATTTTCATGTAATTTTTTCTTTTCTCTTACTTTAGAATTAATAAAGGTGGATTTATTACAAAAATGTTGCAATTTTCTCATTATATCATTTGTTATGCCTTTAAACGTATTAAAATGACTGAAAATTTGATTAATCAACTTAAAAAATTAGACAGCTAAAAAATTAAACTAGCATGCATCTAACTTGCTCATCAAACAATTGAAACGTTTATGTGTATACTCACCAAATATTGCTTGTATATGAAGGGAACACAATGAGAAGAAACTATAGAGGAGTAAGGCAAAGGCCATGGGGAAAATGGGCGGCCGAGATCCGGGACCCGAAGAAGGCGGCTCGAGTGTGGCTTGGCACCTTCGAAACATCCGAAGCCGCGGCTCTAGCCTACGATGAAGCAGCCCTAAGGTTCAAAGGAAGCAAAGCTAAGCTCAATTTCCCTGAGAGGGTCCAAAGTGGTCCTAATGAACTTGGCTACTTGACCACTGTTGCACATCCTGTCCCTCCTCAATCTCAACAAACATACTCATCACCAACCGCTAATTTCAATCGGCGCCCGCAGTTTCTTCCGACAGGATCAAACTACGGCATCAACTTGGCCGGGGCGGTACCGATCAACTCCTTTAGTAGAGAGCCATCTCTTTTGATGACTATGTCGAGTACTTCTTCGTCTTCTTCATCCGGTTCCTCTCCACAACAACCACACCTTGAGGAAGATCAACATCATCTTCATCATCATATGACGTTTCCAATGGATTTCGGAACTTCCAAGAAAGCTGAGTAATTCGTAAGAATTCCTTGGTTTCTTCTTTTTTGTCGTTCTATATCATGGACAACCACTAATCTAAAGTCCAGTTATGTCAAATCCTATAAAATGAGCAACTCTCTCAACAATATTCTGCATAGACAAGTTTTGGATTCGATACATTATGTTTTCTGGCATGATTGCATCAATGGTTTTATGTTTCGTTTCAATTTTATTTTCTTGAGATTTTTTTCACCGTCAATGTATTAATAGATTGATTTAGTTACGATGTCATAAGTATTTGCGTTATGATTTTGTTCTAATCTTTATATCAAACCTAACATTTTAAGGTAACAAATTTGATAAATTTTTAGCTCTTATAAACTAACTTTTCTCATATATTTTAATCGATGTGAGATACTCTCAAACACTAAAGTGCGAAAAATGAGAGTTGTGTGAGTTCAACAATGGATATGAGATCAATCTGTTGTGAACCATATTAGATATTTATATCTAACCCAAATAGATCGATAATTTTTCAACACTTATAAACTAGTCATTTATTGACTATCATCCAATCATTTCCACAATTATAATCTCTTTCATTTTATCTCCATATTTTTTTATTTGTTATTTTATACTGATTTCTCCTTATTTCTTATTCTCCCATTTGTTTTTCGATAATTGTGATTACACATAAATGTTGTTCGAGAAGAGCAACCTAGAGGTTAACTCCTCATGACACTGAGGTCTAACTCAAGTGTGGAGGTCGCAACCAAAACGAGATATTCTAATAAAAATTAATATGTATTCGAAACTGAAAAATCAGATCGAAATTAATTAAAGTAATAAAAGACCTGAAATATATAAAGTTGAACGTTAAGTCTAGTATAGAGACCTGATAATATTGTTGAGAAAATGATTCTCACGCAAAGATCGACTATTTTCGGATTTAAACTAATCATCTTTCTACCCAAAAAACTGATCATCATTGGTAATGATGATATATATATATATATATATATATATATATATATAGTAGATATTAAAGGAGTATAAAAAGACTGATGAGGATAATACTTTTACTGGATTCGAACATATGCTTTTGCATGCCTGGAAAATTTAGATTATTTGTAATCTACATTTTTTTAATTGGGCCGTTGAGTTTATTTTGGTTGAAATTGTCTCCTAATCAATTGATTAATTAAGTTAAAGTAGTGTAATACTTTTATTCCCCGAATACTAAGATACATGCATGGATGTATATGCCAGTGAGAAACAAAAAGATCCGTCTCTATATATGTCCCAAGGTTTCATTTTTTTAAGTAAAATATATTAAAAAGCGAGAATAATTACAAAGGAAAATGCCCCAAAAATGTTACAACCTGTGAAAACAACTCAGGAACATTCCATAAAAAGGCCACAGATCCTAGTTACGCCTCTAACGAAGAACAAACAAGATCAGGGGGCTAGAGAGTCAAAGATGAAGAAAAAGACCTTGTCGGGCCAAATTGGCCCAAGGTTTTCATTTGGATGCCGTAATTTTGACGAAACTAAATAAAGACATACAACTTTTAGAAAGATGATGTAAGAATATTGAGCATTGTTTTTGACCATATGGTATCTAAATAGTATTGTGTTGATTGATACAAAAATTTTTTAATAATTATTTAAAAGTGTATTTCGAACTCGAAATATATTTATTAAATTAATACAATACTTTGTCAAGTAATCCAAATAATTTGCGTGAGATATTGAGAAGTTAGACAATATCAAATTGTCATCGAAATCGGCTACCAGTCGTCGGTCGATTCAATGGACGCCTGAGTTGGCCTCATCTATTTGTGAGCCTTTGAGGTCGGTCGTTCGTCCTTTTCGTAAAGACGTTTGATCAACTCTCCCTTCTAAAGCCGACGACGACCAGCCGACACGTGAATGGATGGGAACAATATCGAGCACATATATATATATATATTTTTTTTTCTCAGTTTCAAGATCGTCCCCATAAAATTTACATTTTATTTTATACAAATTCCATTCATTTTGTCCATGGAATGTTAAAAAGAAAATTCCACGGCGCAATAGTTTTTTCTACCGACTAATGAGTGACATGTAAGATAAAAGTTAAGTCCCGTACAAATATTAGTATAAATATTTTCGATGAACTTTAGTATAAATGTTGATTGTAATTGATTGTAATTGACTGTTGGATAATAACTCGTTAAAGTTTTCTAATGTGAATTTTGCACCTTTCTTTTTTATATCAACTTGTGACGAATATTTTACGATTAAAATTTATACTTCTTCAACTTGAATTAACGAATTAAGTGATTTTTCAAATACAAGATATTATAAAAATGAAATGTCGTATAAAAAATTTTTGGTTTAACAATATAAAATATAGATGATTTGATAGAAATTTCATATGACATCCAGATGTCGCGCCTCTTTTTAATTTCAAAGTTATCAGCTGAATGTTGGGTGTAATTTGTTTTTTTTGGGTGTGATGTTGGGTGTAATTTGTTGACGAAACTAATTGTTCTGGGCGGCAATTTATTTTGGTCGTTGTATTGGCTGAAGTGGGGAACAATAATTACTCGAAGACTTGAAATGGTGAAGAAGGTTCCTTGAGTTGGTAAAAACAATAACAAGCATACGCGTTATGTTTTTCTTATTTTAAGATTTTTTTTTTATTAGACCAACAAATAAATTAATTAAGTTTGAACAATATGTATTCAGAAAAGACGGCATAATTTCCCCTGGTCCTAGACGACAGATCAGAGGAGAAGGCTTCGGTTCAACTGGAAGGTTAAATTTTAAGAAAATCTCCAAGGCCCAATTGCTGGAATCCTTGAGCAAAAGCTCAGAACCGTTTACCAGCAAATTAATCGAATTATTCTATTTCATCTCTCATGAAAAATAAAGAAATGAACCGAAATCAAAATACTAAATATCACGGCAATACATTTATACAAAATGGCTTATCGGATTTGTTTAAAAATAGTACTCAACAAAGGATTTGGATTTTATCATAGACGTGTAAAACGCATCATGACTCTTTTGAATATGGGTCTTTTGGATACGATAAAACAGTCTACTCAATAGTTTCACTAGACTGTATCGGAATAAAAACTTTTGAATAAAATAGAAGTTTTGGTTATGATAAAATGTATATTCAATTATGAGAAAATTATATACATCGTTATATTGAAATAACTTCACGAGATCGTGCCAAAATAAAATGGATTTGATAAAATGAGTTATTTAGTGTTAATAAAACAATTTATTTGATTATGATAAAATAATTTGATCATAAATAATTTTTTTATACTTAAAAAATTATTGCCCATCAAAAATCTAATCCTATTAACAAAACATAAAACATCGGAATCCAAGGAGGAGAGAAAAAAAAAACACAAAGCACGGTTAGGACTTAGGTGATATGGGAAGCTCGTTGCTATTCTGTAAAGGAAAATAAAGAGGAAAAAAAGGGGACCAGATTTGGTCCTGGACCAAATTTCCAGGACGGTCCTGAACTTTTTTAAAGTCAGGATCGAGTGGTTTTTTCAAGCGGATTAACTGGTTCCGCGAAACCACTTGATCCGGTTGAAAAAACCATTTGAAAAAACAACTTGATTCAGTTGAAAAAACCACTTGATCTGATTGAAAAAACCACTTGATCCGATTGAAAAAACCATTTAAAAAAACCACTTGATCCGCTTGAAAAAACCACTTGATTTGATTGAAAAAACCCACTTGATCCGGTTGAAAAACCATTTGAAAAAACCACTTGATTCAGTTGAAAAAACCACTTGATCTAATTGAAAAAACCACTTCATCCGCTTGAAAAAACTATTTAAAAAAACCACTTGATCCGCTTGAAAAAACCAGATTTGATTGAAAAAACCATTTGAAAAAACTGCTTGAAAAAACTACTTGATCCGCTTGGCAAACCCATTTGAACACACTAGCAAAAACCACTTGAACATATTAACGAAACCACTTGAACATACTGGCAAAAACCACTTGATCCCGCGCTTGAAAAAATCACTTGATCCGCTTGAAAAAATTACTTGAAGAAACCACTTGATCCGCTTGGCAAAACCACTTTAACACACTAGCAAAACCAGTTGATCCAATTGAAAAAACCACTTAATTGTCCAGAACGGTCCTGGACTTTTTTAATGTCCAGGACCGAATCCAAAAGGGAAATCGGATGCTCTGCGAAATTAAAACTAACTTTCCGGAAAATCCTCGCGTTACATCTATATTTTTTTTTCTTGTGGTATCGGATGCTATGGATCTGAGCTCAAGGTTTTCATGTGTTGTTTTCATGGGCTTTGGGGTCCATTTTAAGAACCAGAAGGCCCACTTGAGGCATCACAGGGAAAATGGAAGAAGAGACTCGAATTGGATCCCACATCGGTGACATCTGGTTGGAAGACTCATCATTGGTGGAGAAGTACAAGATATCTGCAGAAGCCTATTCGAAACTAAATGGTGAATTTTCTTCTTCCCCTCTTTTTTTTTTTTACTAGAAACATAATTAATAGAATTGATAACTTAGAGAGACTTGGGTAGGGCTTTGATTATGTGGATTGTGGTTTAGTGTTTGTTTGTGCTATTCCAGTCAATTTCAAGAAGTACTAAAATACCAAATGTCAAACCTTAGTTAATGATTCAATATACACTAAAGATTATAGATATCCAAATGAAAAAAAAAAATCGAACCGGTTAACTTTTTCCAAAATTATAAGTGCCTCAAACATATAACAAGGGCCCAATACCAGAAGTCTTGATGGGCTAACTTGGGCCCGAAACCAAAAGAACCCATCAAGCCCATAACATTCCAGCTTCCCCCCGCCTTGATCGAGGCAACGAACGAAATATAACTTGTCTGAATTAAAACTTGAAGTGGCTTCCAAGAGGATCAGCCCCCAGCCAATTCACGTCGGGATCACTTGACTAGAGAAATATAACTTGTTCCTTCCGAAGTACTCGGAAGTTGGAACCATGACTATGCCATAAATAAATATTCAAGGACATCTATTACAACAGTTGTAGTTGTCAGTTGTTGGAGTTGTATGAACCCTTTTACAGTTTTACAATTTATTTAATTTAAATGCTCATGAATAGGAATTAATGGCAGTTTGCCTCCATATAACTCTGGCATCTGACTCTCTTCGATATCTTCGAGTAGTGTCGACTTGAGTTTCTTGTTTTCGACGAATGCAATCTGTTGTCCCGAGTAAGAATGCAGCTTGTGTCAGTCATTTCCAACCGTGCATCTCTTGTGAGTTGTATGTTAACCAAAGTACATCAACAAAGCGGGATTTACGTTCAGTGTTGTTGTTTACCTTGTTCCTCGTGTTGCGATCGATAAACGGGTACACAACTTTCCAAACTTTCTTGAAGATGTACGGCACGTGCACGATGAACAACTTCCCAAGTCTTTCAGGGTAGTAATCCTGGAATCGTTCGTAAGCAGAGATTAGTTTCTACGTTCTTGACATGAAAAAAAACCATTATGTTTCGCAGAGATGGTACCTGCAATATGGATAGAGCTCCAAGATACGCACGGATGTCACAGTTCGAGTACCCCCAACCCTCGACATCTGCAATTACGACGAACTTCTCCTGTCCTAACGGCAACCTGGTATATCAATCTACAATGAACAAACCATCTTTTTCTAACAACTAATATCGCTTCAGAATAGAAAAGAAAAATGTATTGCAGATGAAGAATTGCCACCTTTCGCATATCTTATCCAAGGCGTAGACTGCAAAACCTGTAACCAGGACAGATTATTAAGCTCATAGAACTCGAACTCTAACCAGAATCGTACAACTTACGTTTGAATTCATCTAGACCTCCTTTGATTTGAACATGTCTAGATCCAAACAGAACAGCTATGGGCCGTCCTTTCTTGTCAAACCCTTGCAGGAACATCTTGTTCTGCGCGATTTCCTTTTCGACTTCTGCAGGGGAAATGACTCCTTTTGGAACAAATGTCTTTCTCCAGTTCAAGTGATTCAGGAACATAGCAGACGCCTTTTCCACGTCTAGATCACGAGCTCGCAGGAACCTTCTAAGAGTCCGATCATCTACTTCCTGCCCATCTAAAGACGGTTCGCGGCTTTCGACGAGTTGCCTCATGGCGAGTATCTTACTCTGCTCTGCTTCATTGTCTTGCCCATCTTCTTGGAGCTGGCCGAACCCTGTCTCTGCTTCAGACCCCATGGTTTATCCCAATAATTTCCACTTCAACTCTTTAGTTAGTTAATGCCGGTGACACAAGTTTATTGGAAACCAAGTAGATTGGAGAGGGGTTGGGAAGGGAGAAGGTGGTCCTTTGACAATTCTCATTAAATGGTCTGTAATATTATTTATTTATTTTTTTGTAGTTAAATGATCTATATTCTGATATGAGCGTCACGAGGCCGAAAGTCAAACGTAGACTAAAGCCAACTTTGGGTTCAAAGTGGCAAATTTGGTTCTAGTCCATTACTTTCGTTGACTTATCAGTCTTTTTCTTTGTCGCAAGACTACGAAATGTCCATATTACGAGTAAATCGAGATTATCTAATGCATATAATCTATTTCTAATTCTGAGTCATTGTTCGTAGATTTTTACGTAGTTCTATTATCTTATAGGCTTCTCAAGTATCTAATCTTTTTTTTTCTTTCTGTAAATCGTACTTTGCCTCAAGCTCAGCGCAAGACTGGTAATTTGCCTCTTCCGAAGGGACGACTGACAATTTGATTTTTCTCAAGTCACCAATCTAAATTCAAAGTAACCGAATTATAAATTAGTGAAAGTCTCCATATCTTACGGTCTATTCACGTCAGTCGTTCCACCTATCACAAATCACGTGTATATATTCATACATCTTAATTTACTTCATACATGCGCCACATTTTGTTGACGGGGTCTATTGGATCTTACTCCATATTTAACAATAATATTAAGGATCGGACTTCTATTAAAACAATTATATAACGGTTAGATTATATTTTAATATAAATTATAAACTAGTTGACGTTGAATCAGTAATACTTCTACCACTCGATAAGACACCAAGAAGTTCATGGTTTTCCAAATTTTAACAGTGTACCCTTTTCAAATTCGAAACTTTTGTACTATTTATTTAATTTGCTGACGTCGCTATAAAATTTATTTGGAGCCACCTGCATCACATAAAATCATTTCATTCATTTCATTTTATCGTATGCAAAAACCACGTCGCTTCAGTTAATGCAACCAATATAATTAATTCGGCACAATGTGGATTTTGTCAGTAATAGCAACGACTGGATAAATCACCCAAATCGCAATCTTCGCCATTAATCTCCATGGTAGAAAACGATTGAATTAGTGATTTGAATTATTTCTCGTGGAGAGTATATTCCTAAAATTGCATGATTTTATGATTTGTCGTCATTTCGTTGATTTAGATCCTATGCAAAATATGAAGGTTATTAAGATTAGTGAAATCTCGTGTATATTCTTAAGATTTCAAAATTTGTGATCCACCTCGCAAAATTAATTTTAAACTAATTTTTTCATTTCAAGATGATCCGTGTAAGAGATTTAAGAAATATATATTTTTTAAAGAACCATACTTGATGTTTACTTATTATTTTAAAGATATTTGGTATTTTTTAAATTTGGATAACATAATATAAATTATTCTATAACTCTAACTATAACCCTTATTTTAATTATAAATACAAAGTCTATTTGATGAGATATTATGTTATGATTTTTTTTTCTTAAATAATTTTCAATTGGATCCCAATTTTAACAACCTTGGTTCAGAATGAATTTAATTTCCTTATTGGCTTCCTTTAGAAAAAGGACCATATGGACAATTTTACAGCTGGGCTTCGACGCTTGATATATATATTAATTCAATAGTTTTTTTGAGAGACCGATACCAACTTCAACCCAATTACTATCTCCTCATAGGCCGAGAATGGGCCCGATCATCGGAAAAGATGAAATTTGTCAAATGCAAATTGTTCTAGGGTCATAGTTGTTTGGTCAAATCACCAATACAATGCCTTCTGTTTTAAAAATTATTTTGAATGGAAATTTGATTTTAGAATGTTTATTGTACCCTTACAATAAAAAAATAAAATATTAATATCTCGTGTCTGATCTCGCACCAACCCGGCCCAACGTTAACAGATCTCGCCCTGATGGCGCCTTCCGACCTCGACCCAATGTTGATTCTCCTCATCATAAACATTAAACAAGTTTAATTATCGTAGTAATATTTACTTTTTTACTGCACAGTAAAAGTTGCCAGCGAAGAAAGATCAAAGCTTCTTTCAAATCTTATATAGTATAATACTTTTCCTGGCAGTCGAGTTTTCACAAATTTATATTAATCTAATAATCAGGAATAGGGCTGGCAAGGTTGAAAAGTGGGTATTAGTAGCTGGGCCTTGCTGTGATCCGGTAAGCTGATATGAATCTTCCATCAAACTACTACCCAAAATTATTTTTCTTCCCAATGAAAGCACATTATAAATGATGGCTTATGGTGGAAAAAGAATAAGTACCAATTTGATAATAACTATTTGATGGTAAAGCCACAATAGAATCTTCTGGCTTGCTTTAAGTTTTTATTGGTTTGTAACTTGCCCCAAGTTTTATTCAAGTTTTGATGTACAGAGTAAATATAAGTTTGGGGTCACTCTTCTAATATTAATTTTCAATCTTGGTAAGGTTTGAAACCACTACCACTTTTACCAAGCTCATTGATTAGTTTGTTTTAAGTTTGATTATAAGAAAAAGGAATGTTTTTTATACTTGTTTGATATTTCGACAAGTTATTGAACTGAAAAAATTCAATTTCACTTATGAAAAAAAAGTTAAAACTATTGTCAAACGTATAAATTGACTAGATAAAAAAGCCAAAATAATAATAAAAAAACTTGGAGAATCTTAAATAGTTGTTAATTTTAAACCTCACGAATGAAGCAAATACTACTAAAAAGTTGGATGATATTCGACGTCCGAGGATATAATTGCAGATTAAAAAAATACGAAGCAATAAGATGAAGTTTGGCCAGAAAAGAAAACAAAGCTCTTCTTCTTCTCTGCTTCTTCAAGCAAATCTGCCAGCCCTTCCCTGTCCCTGACCTGTACTCTACTGAACAAGCAAACCCAATTTCTCTCTCATCAACTAACTTTCCACTGTGACTTTTCAACTACTCAATCGCTTCAAGGAACCCCCAAACACCCTTTTTCTGTTTGCTCTTGTCTGGGTGGGTCTCCTCTTGTTTGAGCAAATCATAATCCTCTTCAAGACTCCAACTTTACCCGTGATTTTGGACAAAATATGAGAATTTGGAAGTGGGCTTTTGTTGGTTTTCTCCTATGTTTGGAAATGAGGATTGGTTCCGTGGAGGGAAGGAGTCAACCCACTGAGAGGATTTCAGGTGGGTTTTTTTAAAAAAAAAAAATTCTTTTGTTGGGTTTTGTTAGATATAAATCAGAGAATTGAAATTGGTGTTTCTGAAGCTAGGGTTTTGATCTGCTTGGGGTTGTTCCTGTTAGTGGTTGGTTGCTTGAGGATCTGATGAGGAATGGAGTTTAAATGGTGATTTTGTTAGGTTGTTATACTTTGTTGGTCTAAGATCCACTAACCTTAGTCAAACTGAGGTCTTCGTGATTGAAGTTGGGAAGACTTGCACTTCGGAAACTAAATCTTGCCCTTTTATTAGCTTGATCGTTAGCTGCATTCTAATATGGCCTAAAATGGAAACAACTAATTTATCAACTAGATATATTGGACTTATTTCCTGTTGAATGTGACCTGTAATAACGCTGCCAGAGGAGAATTTAACTATTTAAGGCAACATGTGGTTACTTATCCGGAGGAACTTAGCGGTTCAAGGTAATGAGTTGTGTGGATGAGTAGATGACAGTTCTTTGTGGATAGATAGGAGAATATGTAATTATGTATCAAGGAATCTGGTTACTTTCAATTTGAAATTCAGGTAGGTTTTTGGTTTGTAGTTGGTAAGTATTTGATTTCCATTCATTTAACAGTGCCAAGGACAGGTAGAGGTACTTGCGGTCAGTGTAAAAATTGTCAAATAAATTTTTATGTTCCTGAGTCTGGTGGACTAATAACTACTAGATTGGCGCGTGATCTGATTGGAAATTGTTGGTAAGGCACCAGAGGAAGTCGTAGTCTTCTGACAGATGCAAAGTGCGGAGTCTTTGTGTACTGCAGTCGAGATTTACAATTTACTAGTTGTGTTCTACCAGCTTTTGATGTTTGGAAGATGTTGTCGTCTTAATTTTTGTTTGATTTGAAGGATGGGCTGGTAGAGTGCATAATAGTGCTCCATTTGTTCGCCGTATCTAACTTCCTCAAATTTTTTTTAACGGGGAGTGGTTTTACACTTAAACTTTTTTGATATACCATTCTTTTTCATTGTGGAAAATGTATTTTGGGGAATATATTTTCTGGTGTTTGTTTGAACCCGGAAAATGCATTTCCCCGCAACACATTTTCAGGTAAACAAACAGAGGGCAGTTTCATCTCCTTTGTCTACTTGAAATTTATCTTGCATGTCCGGCAAAGAAATTGATGAGCAATTGGGTTGCTGTGACATGTAGGTAGTGCTGGTGATGTTTTAGAAGATGATCCTGTGGGGAGGCTAAAAGTTTTTGTTTATGAACTTCCCAGCAAATACAACAAGAAGATTTTGCAGAAGGACCCGAGATGCCTCACCCACATGTTTGCAGCGGAGATCTTTATGCATCGGTTTCTGCTATCCAGTCCAGTTAGAACTCTCAATCCTGAGGAAGCTGATTGGTTCTATACTCCAGTCTACACTACATGTGACTTGACCCCAAATGGCCTCCCTCTGCCTTTCAAGTCACCGAGGATGATGAGAAGTGCGATACAGCTTATCTCTTCCAACTGGCCATATTGGAACAAGACGGAAGGGGCTGATCACTTTTTTGTGACCCCCCATGATTTCGGGGCCTGTTTCCATTATCAAGTAAGTAAACCTTTTTTGGTGTATTCTCCCCTGGATTCCTTGGGTCATACAGGTAAAGTACTTGGACACATTGTCCTCATGTTTTCCAAAAATATTAAAAATGTGCAATCTTCCGTGTTCATTGTCTTCAATTAGTGATGCTTCTACAGGTTTTTGTTTTTCTTTAGACGGTAAAATGAACGTCCTTCCTCTCTTTGTTTTCTGAAGACAGTTAATTTTATTAGTACTCTCATTTTTCAGGAAGAAAAGGCCATTGGTAGAGGGATTCTCCCTCTTCTCCAACGGGCTACCTTGGTTCAAACATTTGGACAGCGGAATCATGTTTGCTTGAAAGAGGGCTCTATTACAATTCCTCCTTATGCACCCCCACAAAAAATGCAAACGCACCTCATTCCCGAGAAAACTCCTAGGTCCATTTTTGTCTACTTCAGGGGCTTGTTTTATGATGTCGGAAATGACCCCGAAGGTGGCTATTATGCAAGGTAACCTCGACCTACTTAACAGATTCGAATGCAAGCATTCAAATATCTAAGCCTTTCTATTTAGCTAAGCTGTTGTTGTATGTGGTCTAACTATCGTGTGGGATGGAAAAGCGATCTGGGTTTTCTTTTGTTGCAGAAATTTTAATTTTATTGATAATGTAGCAACCGCATAGCTAATTTTATCGTCACTTTGACAGAGGTGCCCGAGCTGCTGTGTGGGAGAACTTCAAAGACAATCCACTTTTTGATATTTCCACCGAGCACCCCACAACATATTATGAAGACATGCAACGGGCTGTTTTCTGTTTGTGTCCACTTGGCTGGGCCCCTTGGAGTCCGAGGTTGGTTGAAGCAGTTATATTTGGCTGCATTCCTGTCATCATAGCAGATGACATAGTTTTACCATTTGCCGATGCAATCCCGTGGGAAGATATTGGCGTGTTTGTGGACGAGCAAGACGTTCCCAGCTTGGACACCATCCTCACCTCAATCCCACCTGAAGTAATACTGAGGAAGCAGAGATTGCTTGCAAACCCTTCCATGAAGCAGGCCATGCTTTTCCCACAACCTGCTCAACCAGGAGACGCGTTCCATCAAGTCCTAAACGGGCTCGCTCGCAAATTGCCGCACGACAGAAGTGTTTACTTAAGGCCAGGAGAGAAGGTCTTGAACTGGACCGCTGGTCCCGTCGGTGATTTGAAACCATGGTAGCGATTTTTCAATTCCAATTCCCTCAGAAGGATTCGATGGACTCATACATCGTGCAACGGTTGTTTGGTTGCCTAATCAGAAATGTAAATCTTGATGATCTAGCCAAGTTTTCTTAGATAATGTGTCTTCCTGAAGGGTCAGTGGTGTAGTTGGGCAACTTTGTCACCAACACTAGTTGTAAAATATACTGATTCCGCACTGTCTGAAAATATTGTGTAATTACTTCCTCATTGGTAAGCATCTCAAACTGTGATCATGGTCAAAAATTTGAACCGGAACTGCCAGCCAACTGACCGTCAGTTTCTTGGTTCAAAACCTGATCGCGGTCCGAGCTAACCTATTAGCGTCCGAAGTTCTCAACTCGATTCTTCTGGATGATCATCGTGTAGAAAAGCCTAGAAGCCAACATGGTCCAATGAGCTATAAAGAGATAAGAAAGCGCCAAATAGGAAATGTCAACAGGGTGTGTGGGAAGCATGGGAGCCACGCTTCCGCATTTTTCACTTTGGAGTCCCAACAAAAAAATATACGCCTTCACTGCTTTTAGCTCACTATTCACCACTCTCTTATCCCCTCCTCTTCCTCTCCATACACTTGTAGTAGTTGCAACATTACAGTAACTTGTCCAAAAGCATAATTCACTAGCCAAAACCCGAAAATGGCAGCAGCTATGTATGCACCTTCGCATATAGTGCCTTCCCTTGTAGCTCCTAATGGTGGCAATGGAAGCCTAAGCGGACGTTCGGCCTTGAGATCGTCTTTCCTGAGGCCCTCCTCACTGCAACTCTTGAAGATTCCTTCTAGCAAGCAACGCCGACCCCGTGCTTCTGCTGCTCCAAGAGTCGTCGCGCGTGTTGCTTCCAAACAAGCGTATATCTGTCGTGATTGCGGGTGAGTACACGTCTTTGCCTTGTGTTTTAGCCAATGTCTATGTATACATGTTAGAGAGGATAGGAACCTGGTTGGATGTGTGGTGATGCAGGTACATTTACCAGGACAGGACTCCCTTTGATAAGCTACCAGACAATTACTTCTGCCCTGGTAATTACATCCATCTGAACACATAATTCAGCCTTCATCTCTATCTTTACATGCAATGGTTAAGTGTCTATTGGTATGCCGAAGTATCCCGCTTTGACTCTGCTACACCAATCCATTGTCTTAAGAATTTGGATTACAGGGATACTGATATGATTGAAACCCGAACAGTCTAGGTTCACCAATGTGGCATGTTCTTTCTGTTCTTGTCAAATCTCACAATGGTTGTCCTTATGGGATAAGGTTACCTTGTAGGGTAATCCAGCGGAAGCTTGATTCTTCGTTATCCTATGAGAGATGACTTCATTGGTTTTTGGTTGACTAAGGAAATGATCTATAATTAGACACCAATTGATCGAAATCCGTTATAAAATTTGTCCCTCCAATTTTGTTTTACCACTGATGCTATTGAGTTTCTTGATACAGTTTGTGGTGCTCCTAAGAGAAGGTTTAGACCATACGAGCCTAAGGTATCCAAGAATGCTAACGCCACCGACGCCCGGAAAGCTAGAAAAGCCGAACTGAAGAAGGACGAGGCAATAGGGTGAGTATCACATCCACTCGACTAACTAACTTAACTTTCGAGCGACCGAACCCACTTAACCAAAACATGCTGCTTCTTTGCAGGCAAGCCTTGCCAATTGCAATAGTGGTTGGAGTGATTGCTCTTTCTGGTTTATACTTCTACCTCAACAACACATTCTAAGGCTAAATAAACTGCTAGATGCCTCTAGTTTTGGTCCTAAATATCGTAGTTATGTGCTTGTTCAGGTGCTCTTAGTAACATTATTGCTCTGTTTAAAGCAGAGAGGACAATTTCTTGTAACCTGCTCAGCTTGATGAAATTTTGTTTATTGCAACCTTACCCTTCAAACATTTGGCAAGAAATTAAACCAGATTTTTGAAGTGAAAAATTAATCATCATCAGATTTTTGCTCTGTTGAATTATTCAATTATAAATGCATATGGAGTCAAATATAGAGAGCAACCAATGCTAAAACCAATAATATCAACTTTGGAGCTTGAATTTAAACCACGCATACATAAGGTACAGACTTTATTCTTCTCATTTGCAAGGGTGAAGAACTAACTGTATAGAATCACGAATAACAAAACTTCAGTACCGGATTCAGGAGTTTCACTGGTTTCCAGCCATAGGACTCCCACCCGGGGTATTTCTAAATGTCGTCCCATCCTCTTAGCCGTGGCTGATAAGGTGTTGCCCGTGTTTCCGGGGGATCATAGCTGAGGTTGCTTGTCACCTTCTTGTGAACTGCTTGGAACACCTGTATCAACAAATTATGAGCTTGCAATATGAGAACGAATACATTACCATGTTTGTGCTGGAAAACTTTGTTCTGACAGGATTCACGCCTACGGCCTCCGGGAGCTGCTCCTGGCTCGTTAACCACTTCCACAGATCTGGGTTTTCCTGCAGATGAACAGAAAGAATGAGGCGTGGGAGCAGATAACAGGACAATGGTTCTGCACCACCAAGTCTTTGCAGTATCTGATCAAGTGTGTCCGAACACCATTTTTCGTTACAATATCTCAAAACAAGATATATTCTCTTCAACAAGGCGCGATCCAATTACACCAGAAATGGTCAGTAGTTCAGGATCCATCTAACAACAAATCCTTTGAGGGAAAAAAACATAAGCATTCTTCGACATCGCAGAAACTCATGTCAGAGTAGAGGAACCACCATCAATAAAGAGCCAACATCGTATCATCAAAAAAATAAAATAAAGAGCCAACATCTAATTCTAACTAAACCATACGAAATGGAATAAACACGCAAGTATTCTAACGCAAGAACACAAGCAATGGCATCGATCGATTCTCATACGGTACCGCATCACTCCGATATCATCTCGAAGGCTAATCAACATTCAAAGGGACACCCGAGACTTCAGACACATGAGATTCAGAGCTCGGGAAATAGCTAAAACACCAACTGAACAATTACAAGGACAAGGAACCTGTCCGACCTAGGAATCAACCACGCACGCCATTTCGATAACATCAATCTCGAAGCAAAGACCATAAAAATGATGAGAAATTACACAAATCAAGGACGTGAAGGAGCTATTTAATCCCGATTTTGTCCATGGAGCGGATGTTCTCCACTCTACCCATTTTCCAAGCACCAAATCCAGCTCCAGAAACCATCTGCATTGTTCCTTGATATTTATTTTATGGTACAACAATGTTTGACTGTTAATATCACATATTTTTTGTATTTGTTTTGATGACTTTAAAAAAGTTTGTTTATCCAGATGTACATGATGATTACCTTCTGGCAAAATGAACAAAGGATAGAGAACTATATATCCCTCAATTTATGTCCCTCGATTTCTGACAAAAAAAATAATTGGTCGAGATCCAGCACTTTTAAGTCCGAACAAAACATCTTGAAGAAATGTCCCAAACGTCATCAAGGTGATGTTTTGGGATAACAAAAACTTGCGCTTGCTCTCTTTTTCCCCGCAATGTTATATCGTAATTGTTTTACAAAAGAGTCAGTTGATGATTATGAGATAGAGCCGGGAAACTTGTCTTCTCTTCTTCAAGTACTGACAAAAGTTTTCAGTTGCAGTAGTAGCGCACATAGAATAAACAGACAATATAAGTCACAGAAAAGAGAAGAAAAAAAAAATTACAGAACAGAGACAAGCATAGGGACTCGCCACTTCAGTTGCGCGGTCGCATCTAACTCCAACAATTGCGTATTCAGCACCGAAAACTAACCTATGTCACCTCCTAGACAAGTAGAAGCAACAGAGACCAACATCAGCTGTGCTCTCATTCACAACTAGCATCCAAATGGTAACCCCTTGGTTAAGAAAAGCCTTTTGCTTTAACATATTTCATGGGGTCCCCAGAGTGTGGTCGAGAACTGTTCAGAAACAATGTACTGTCTCAGCGTTCAGACTTCAGCCTTAAAAGTTAACTTCGCGTCTTTCTGCAAAGAATTTCCCTGTTATTTGCTGCTCCGGGAGGAGGGCAAGCCACACTCCTGTATCTGCAGCATTCTCAGCCGTTACATTACCCGCCCAACCCGTCATTGCAGTCTTCACCCAGCCTGGGCAATAACAGTTGATGTAAATCTTTTTGCCGTCAGGTCTGTCCGCTAGCTCCCTTGCCACTAGCCTAGTGTAAGCATTAACTACAAGCTTCGACATAGAGTAATCTGTGTAGTTTTGAGGCCAGCAGCCTGATGCCCAAGTGCCGTCTTCTACTTGCTGCAAGAAATTAGAAACCATCGTGTCTATGAACTCCTCCGTCAGGGTATCCACATCGCCAAGTTGTTTTCTCAGTGCTGAATCTGAAATTCTCTGTTACAGCCAGGTATATTAAGTAGTTCAGAAACTTTACAATAAAAAGCGCCAAAGAAAGTAACAGTATAGAAATATTGCAGTCCATATGACATTATATAGTGATCACATGGTAGTTCCAAACACCCAATCAAGGATACAATAGATAAACGAGAATTATTGCTTACATTTCTCTTGCCGTGTAATCTGCCAAGCCGGGAGCTCACATTGACAATACGAGCACCTGCAGCAGAAGGTCTCATCAAGGGGATCATTGCTTGCATGACATTTTTCGTCCCATAGTAATTGGTATCCATAACTTTGCGAGCATGTTCAACAGAATTATCAGACCCAAGATTGTAATTAACCCCTGCATTATTCACCTGCAATACCAAACAATAGCTCGGAACATCAAAACACAATGCTAACCAAATTCGCACACTAACAACTGCTACGACTAAAGATTCCATCCTACCAGGATGTCAATTCCACCATAAGTCTCCTTTATCCACTCGGCAAACTGCTCGATGGATTCATTATCCACAACATCGAGCCGATGAAACACCACGCTCAACCCGAGTTCTTGCAGTACATTGGTGGCCTCGATGCCTGCCCCGCTCTCTCTCGATGTAAGAACAACAGACAATCCATGACCCGCGAGCTGCCTCACAATCTCGAACCCTATACCTCTATTAGCGCCGGTGACAACAGCCACAGTCTCCGATGACCACCACCTACAGAACCACCGAGTTAAACAGATTCAATAGCTTGATTAAGCATGACATAGTTGGGAAATTGGATTAAACACTAAATAAAGCAAAGTAAAAAAAGAATTTAACCACGAAAGTAATCATGGGCAAGCATAAAAATTGGATCTTTTCTTCTAAATGGGTGAAAAATCGTATCTTTTTGGTGTTTGGGTGGAAAAGAGTGAACCTTTGGTCGTCAGAGTAAGGGATTGTCTGAAGGAAGGCAACCTCTTGGAGTCTCTTCTCTCTTCTTTGCTTCGCGAGCTCTCTCCCCTTCTTCCCCATTTTCCAGTTCCCTCTTTACTCTCTCTACGATTTTAATTTTTCGTTTTTTCTGAATTAATTTTTCATTTGGCTCATGTTTAGTGTTTTCTATTTATTTTCTATTTGATTTGAAACTGAAGCAGTGAATTATAGCCTTATAGGCCATTAGGCCTAATTTTAAAAAATGTGGTCCGACCGAATCAGGCATGAAAGTGGGTTGTTTCTAGAGTTAAAAACAGTGTGGTTGGACCGCTCTAAATTCGACCCGATCGGACGATTCGCACGGAAAATTTGGTTTAACATAGTAGTTCGCACGGATTCTATTTACTGATCTATAGTTTTACCTTCGATTCAGACTACCCGTTTGTATGAATATTTTATTTGGTCTATTTTATAAAAATTTGTTATGTTTATATGTTATTTTTATAATAATAACACAATAGGTAAAAAAATATAAATATACCAAATTTTTATAAAATACACCAAATAAAATATCCATACAAACGGATAATCCCGGATCAAAGGTGAACCCATATATCATTAAATCAAATCTGTGCAAACCGTCTGGTTGAACCATCTGTGCAACCCCGAACAGGCCGGATTCAGAATAGTCCAACTACACTCCATTTTTAACCTTAAAAATGACCTGCTTTCATGCTCAATTCGTGGTCGAACCAATCGAACCGTCAGTCAAACCACGTTTTTAAAACTACGGACCTGACTTGATTTTAACGTGTACTGCAATTTAGGATTCTAATCATAATTTTCTTTTTATTAGTTTTTTATTTATGTGTATGGCGACCATTAGTCTCCTTTCGAGCCTCTCTAATAAAAATGTAGCTTTATAAAGAAAAAGATTAGATGTTTAAATTCTCTACAATCGTCCTCTATGTAAACACAATGTATCTTAATCCTTGTACAATCTTGTGAAGTTTTATATCTTAAGTCAAGAATTCTTAAACGAAATGTAAACAAGCTTCTAAATTTCAATGATAATATTTTAATTCGTGCAGAAATATCAACGCCAAGATTATAAATGTTTGTCGTGAATACGAATATTTGCTACATTACGAATTTCTCGTTGTCCCATGAAATGAGAACTCGATATTCACATTTCACATTCCCCTTCTCCTGATTTTTCTGGGGAGAACTTTCAATCATTTTCCAAATGACGTATGTTTGGTAATTAAACTTGTATGCAAAATATCGGATATTGATTGAAAGGAGTGTGAAAGAACTTTTTTGAGCTGAAAATGTTACATGCGAATTTAAATATATCCAAGAATTTTTTTCAAAAGAGTATCTCACCTTTTAAAAAATTATACCCAACTCAAATATAGATTAGTTGACCAATAAATATTTGGTTAATAAAGTGTCTTTCAAATCTAAATTCTATGATTGTATTTCCTCAATAAAATGACATCCTTCCCCCTAAATGGCAAGTAATGAAATGATTTTTACTCTTTTTTCACATAAGCCAAATTGTCGTTGCACCATTTTAATTTGAAAAATAAGGTTCATGTCAGAGGCATCTCCCTAATTTTGCATGTAATTGGCATATCTTTCTATGGATTTTTTTGACAAGTTTTTAAAGGGATTTCCAAAGGAACAAGGTTCATAAATTCCATATATACAACGATACACTATGTATGAGATTGGGATTAATCGATGGTTAGATTATTCTATCTTAAATAATAAATTTTAAATTGTTCCACCTAAAATAATAAGTTTTGAATTCCAAACGTTAAAAATGTGACAATATTAAATAATTATTGGATGAGTTTTTGTTAATGGGACATAAACAAATATAAAGCATATTCAAACAAGAGAAGAAGAGAAGGTTACCTTTGGTGATCGGAGTAAGGGATAGTGCGAAGAAGGGAGATCTCGTGGATGCCTTCCAAGACTTGCTCGTTATCTTCCATGCTTTATCCTCTCTACTGATTCTTACCATCAACGTGTTCTTGTGTGATTTTGCGATTTCAAGGACATGACAAGAGATTTTTTTTAAGGACAATAGAAGAGATGTATGGTAAACTTTTTGGTAATGGAAAAAATACCAAATATGTGTTAGGATTGCAACTGGTCAAATGCTAAAAACTAGATTTCAGTTCAATCCGGCTATTTTCAGGCTCCCCGAATAATTCTGTAGGCAATTAGAATGCAACAAGTGTTGGCGTTTTCTTAGCTTCTGTTGAATGGATTTTAAGCTTAGATCTATTGGTAAATCTTTGGAAAAAAAATCATCATTTATGCTAGTTTTTTTAATTGCATCAGAGAAATTGTTCCCACAAGTGTGCCCAATAACAATCTCAATTGAAACTTGATTGAAAAGGAACATAAAATATTTTAGAGCAAATTACCCTCAGATCCCTAACCTTTGTTAAAATTACTATTTTTGTCCCTCATGTTTTGAAAAAGAGACTTTCGTCCCCATACTTTGCTTAATTGTCACTCTTAGGTCCCTGGTACCAGAATCGGGTAATTTCTCCGGCACCACGGGACCTAAAATATCTATTTTGCCCTTTAGTCAAATTAAAAAAAATGGAAAATTTCTCTGGATGAAGAGAAGAAGCGAGATGAAGCCGGCTCAACACTATAAGCGATAGCATATTCTCCCAAAACCACGCTGACCAGAGCCGCGACGATGGGGACAAAAATAGTGAAGGCAGTGAGGTAGGGACGGAGGAGGTCCGATAGAGCTCTAGGTTGCGCCGGCCTCCGGTGGTGTTCGATTTGTCCATGCCTAGGAAATCCAGGGAGTTAGGTAAGGGGAAAGCGAAGGTGAAGGAGTAGGGGAGAGTGATTCGTATGATGAGAATATGGATGCATATGAGAGCTGGAGGTCGTAGTTGAGAACGAGTAGGGGTTGTAGGGGCGGGGAGGGGGGGAAGGCAGTTAAGAGGGCACACAAGAGGAAGAAGAAGAAAGGGAATTTTGATTTCATGACGGAGGAGGAAGCGGAGAATCTGGTGGTGGTGAGACCGGCGAAGGTTAAGGAGAAATTGGAGCAATGGGGATGACGAGGACGAGGCAAGGAGAAATTTCCCAGTTTTTTAATTTTTGACTAAAGGGCAAAATAGACATTTTAGGTCCCTTACTATCGGAGAAAATTCCTGATTCCGGTACCAGGAACCTAAGAGTGATATTTAAGCAAAGTAGGAGGACGAAAGTCTCTCTTTCGAAATAGGAAGGGCAAAAATAGTAATTTCAGCAAAAGGTAGGTACCTGAGGGCAATTTACTGAATATTTAAAGATGCATGCAATCTCATTCTGATGTAAGCCTAACATATTGATTTAGATCGAACTAGATTTAAAAAGTTGATTACAACCTTACGAAGGTTGACAACGTGATGGGCTTCGAGTAACTAGAAAATACATGGTGACAAGAACCTATACTTTTTACCAAAATTAAATAGCTTAGTACATTCATGTACATTGATGATATTTTAAAAAAATTATGTAAAAAATATATTGAATTACAAAACTCTAGCTCAATATTTGTTGAGAATCCCACAAAGTGTCGTGAACATAAGTCTAAACAATTTATAAATTTATCATCTTAATTTTTTGTTTAAACATGACGATTTCAACATATTATTAGAATGAATTTTTTATAGCAATTTGTACAAAATTGTGTCCACAGTCGATATAAAAACTTAATCCACAAATTATAACAATAACAAATAGCTTAATTTAACAATACAAGTCGTTGTAAAAATTATCTCCACTTTGATTCCATCTTCAATGTAATTTATCAGCTACTTCTTGAGACGAAACAAGAAAATTTTGAAAGTGGAATTAATTTTTAATTTTTTAAGATTTAATTTAAATTTATAAATTAATTATTTTTTAATAGAATTAATTTATAATTTTAATAGAAATATATATTAAAAAATATTATTAATTATCAAATGAATAAAAAATAAGTCAGGTAGTGTGTGGCATTTTTTTTATAACATGTACACATATTTTATTGGATCAATTAATGCACAAATAAAATAAGAGAATCTTTTGAAGATGAAATATGATATGTAAATGACAAAGATTATTTAAAAATATTTAACAATATTTTCATTATTAAAAACTCAAAATATTTCATTTGTCAGTTATGTTAAATAATTGGCCCATCGACTTTAGATTTTGTTTTGGTTTTCATTTTGGAATGTGCAAGATTGGTTTCAAATAAAAGAGTTTTTAAGTTTTGAGTGAGAATATTTTTTTTATAAGTTAAATGCTTCATTAAGAAAAAAGAACACAGTTACAGCAAATTAAACAAAAAAAGCAAAGAAGAAAAATAGAAAAAACTCTAACGATAAACTAATAGCAAACAAAATTTATTATTTCTAGAGATCTTTACCTAACACTCAAACTTATCGAAATCTAAATGAGTACCAAAAGAGATCTAATTATTGCTTGTCAATGTCTTTCAAAGTTGTAGACCAATAAAACTATTCACGTGTCCGATAATAAATAATATGCTATAGAAATTGACTGTCACATTGTTTCTCCTAAAAAAATTACACGATTAAGATAAATCTAAATGCTCTAAATGATGACACCAAACAAAGTGAACCACACCTTTTCGGCCATACCACCTTTTGTCAAACAATTTTAATTAGCAAGTGACCTCTCAATCAAATAGAATCCACTCCAATTAACATCCAATCTCTTCACAAAATAGTCCCAAATACTGCGTGAGAAGGGATAGAGAAGCACGAGATGTGTGGCCCTTTCAACATCATGCAAACAAAATGGACATAAAACTTTAAGTTTGAATTCTCCTCAGCCTAATCAACATATCTCTAATTTGGATCCGATTTTGAATAGCTAATCACATGAAATACTCAACTTTTACCGGTACTAAGTCGGACCAGAATTTCCGAAGTTTCCCAATCAAAGAAAAGGGCACAAAATCTCTTTCCCAAACATGTCTTTGCCATGATTTTGCTTAAGTAACTATTTTCATTCATCTCCAATGTAATATATCAGCCACTTCTTGTCACAAATTAGCGTCATTAAGAACTTCCATGAGATCAAAAAGTATTATCTTCTCATAAACTTGGAACTCTATTCTCCATCTCAGATCCTACAACCAAATACCATCACTCGAAGAATCACAATCCACCACTTTGGCAAGTTTTTGGAGAGAAATCATGTGAAATCTTCCAAATCTAACTTTCAAAGGAAGATTTCCAATCCAAACATCTTCCAAAAAAACCAATTTTCATCACCAAGTTCCATTGCAATGCCTTAGGTGAAATTTTATCATAACCCCTCTCTCGCTGTTACGATGGAACAGATAGACTCTCAATTGCTGCCCCGGATGTGCTTTGGGATTGAAATGGAGGAGTATTTCCCGATAGTGTTTCAATTGGCTGACCTTTTCACGAAGAATTTGACGGCCAATCGTTTTGAATTTTTCTCGGCTAAGCTAGGACTCATTGACATTTACTCTCTAACTTACGGGGGCGTATCAAATGAGAAGAAGATGGCCTCGCTGATTCAATCAGGAACATGTAGTGACTGGATTATATTTGTTATTTTCAATTTAGGGACTAATGTGTAGAATTCCAAAAACTACGTGATTGATTTGTACTTTAACCACACGCGTTGTTTGTAGCTGATCAACACTTGGCATGCGTGGGGTAAATAAATAGGCAATAATTGGTTCATTAATACTCAGATGATTGTACCCAAACTTCTAGAAATAAAATTTGGTGTGGTTATCTTCTCCATCTTACTTCTCTAGTTCCTCTAATGACGGTGTAACCATTTCTCCACCATTTATGCTGACTCAAAACTCTATCGATCACATTTTTCACACTTATCAGTGTTGATACTTGTCATCATTGTGCCTAAAAAGGAATTGCTATTATGACAAAATTTAGAAGTCCACTTAAAAAGCAAGGACTGATTCATAATGGGATAGATAATTCCAAACTCTCCCAAATCTTTCGGTTTGCATATTGTCTCCCAATTAACCATTCCATTGATCCATATGATACGGTGGTAACGTGACCATTGACGTGCAAAAGCCAGGTTGGACAAATAATCCTTGTTATAAATGTGTAACCGAATGTGTTATTAAAAAAAAAGATCCGAGAAAAATAAAGCCAAACTAGAGAATATAATAAAGTGACTTTATTTCTTTAATTTTTTAGTCCAACAAAGTCGGATTTTTTTTCTTCGTAAAAATAAAAATGTTATTATTTATGACTAATTATAAAAATTATATCAAAAAAATTAATTACCATACTGGTGTCTACGTAAGACACTCTTACCAAGTTATGGAAAAATTACTTGTGACTCCCAAATCACGAAAAAAAAATTTCGTGACAATGTCAGGAAAAAAAATCGTGATTGACTAAGTCATGGACTTTTTTCCATGACTTTTTTTTTGTATTTTTTGTGATTTTTGCGTAGATCTCAAAAAGTTATGCGCATTTAAAAATATTCTCGAATCCTATGCCCGAGTACCAAGATATTGCTCATAAAAAATTTACACATAATCTCTCAACTTGAGTTTTCCCAAAAAATTTAAAAAATACCAAGTCGAGGGAAAAAATTGTGACTTGGTTATCATGTTTTTTTTTTCATGATTTTGTAGTCATGTATAATTTTTTTTTGTGACTCGGTCCAAGTCCTAATTTTTTTTCCCAAATATCTTACATACACATTAGTGTAGTAATTATTATTTGTTTAGATTTTTTTAATTTTTTTAGAAAACTTAAGTTGAGAGATTACGTAAAAATCTTTGAAGAGAAATATCTTGGTACTCGGGTGTTAGATTCGATAATTTTTTTGAATGCACATAATTTTTCGAGATCTACTAAAAACCACAAAAAAACAAAAAAATAACCAAGTCATGAAATTTTTTTGGTGACTTGATAGTCATAAATAATTTTTTTCCTTACTCAATCCAAGTCACAATTTTTTTTTAAGCTTATTTTATATGGAAACAATTTTGATTATTAAAATTTTTAGTACAATTTTCATAATTAATCATGCATAACATTTTTTTTTAAAACTCACGAATTCAAAGGTGTGAACACTGTTCGTATTTCTACTAAAACGTAAGGGCTGATGCCATTGGTATCTCTCCTTTTTGGCCGGTAGTCAATGGTTTTTTCTCAATGTTTTGCCACGTTGGGATTATTGTTTTCTTCGAAGGAGCCAAGAGCAAATTTACGTGGCCCACTTTTGACTACTTCATCGAGTAGCTGCTAAAACATGAACATCGTAATAAATTTTCAGAAATAAAATTCATTTTAACATGTATTTAAAACTTTTCTCGCAATTCTATATGTTTGAATGTGACTTCATGGTAATAAGTAATAACAAGGAAAACGCTCTCAGGTGCTGCTAGTTGTTGACCCATTGATTTCAGTTTTTTTACTTAAGACGAAGTGATAATAATGTATTTTATAAATAATAAATAATGACATATATATATATGTTTAATAAAATATCCGGAAAAATATAATACATACCTTATCGTTTTCATAATTTAGTATCAAATAATAATTAAGCTTGCGGAGATGATTGTAAAATTTTCCTATCCAGTCGTCAAACACTCTTTCTATCGACATTGGAGTGACGAATTGAAAATCTCATACGCAAAGCAGAAATTGTCTTCTTCCTTCCTTGTCCATAACATATTTTATTATTATTCTCTGGACAAGCTCTTGTCCTTAAAAGGGAACACACAACCACAACCGCGATCGTATTAAAGAGCCAGAGAGTGGCTGACCACAGAAATTTTTCTTCTTAGAATTCATATTTATTCAGGTATTCTTCTACTCTTTCATTATACTTTTTTCTGTCTCTTTTCTTGGAACTCAAGGTAGAGAACTTTGACTCTGTATATTAGAGATTCATAAAAAAAAGTAGAGAAACTCATTTGGAGAGATTGCTTCTTGTTGGATTCTCGTGATGGGTTTCGCGTTTCAGTGATTATGGTTGCGAATTGGAAGGCAAACTTTGTTCTCGTCTACTTTCTTCCTTTAGTTTTGTTTTAGCTCAGTTGTTGGGAAAGTGTCTGAACTTAATAATGAAAAGAGTTGCTTCTTTGATTGTGCCATCAACCCATCTTGCATACTAAGTTCATAGCTTGGGTTTTGAGTTCTAGTTCAAGTGCTAAAAGAGTTGGCCGAGGATTTGTAATTCGATTCCAGAACCAGGTTCATACCTCCAAGAACAGAAAAAAAGACCATTTGTATCATAGCTTTATTGCCAGATGATAAGCATTAGCACAGGATTGTCAAGTTTTATGCTGGAATCTCTTGTTCTTTGGTTGTTAAGAATGTGGATGTACTTTGAATTGCTTTAGCTGTGTCTTACTCTGGCTATGGTTCTCAGTTTCTCTTTTACAAGTTCTATTATGGATTGATTCTTAGTTGAGCAACCTTGCAATTTTGGTAGGGAAGATGGTTGATCATTACAGAGGCATTTTGCTTTTGTTGGCTATCCTGATCCCGGTGCTCGGCCTACACTGTCCACCAGCCTCCGCGGAACGTGGCGATCGGATCAAATCGGCCACCTTCCTTTCTCCTCTGTTCGTGTTAGGACCTGGATCGGTTGAGAACAGATACTATTACAACATTGACTTCCCGAAGGGTCATGTTGCTCTCAAGAGCTTCAACGGGGAAGTGATCGATGAGGCCGGGAATCCGATTCCTCTCCACGAAACCTATCTACATCATTGGGTTGTCGCAAGGTACTTACAACGCCAGGGAACCGAAGAGAAAAATTCGCGGCCGGAGGACCATATCTTTGCTCGGAACAGCGGGATATGCCAGGGTAATGTTGGCGGGCAGTACTTCGGTCTTGGATCCGAGACACGAAGAACAGCCACGGAAGTCCCTGATCCGTACGGGATAGAAATTGGAAACTCGGCTGTGGTTCCGGATGGCTTTGAGGAGAGATGGCTGCTTAATGTGCATGCTATTGACACAAGAGGCGTTGAGGATCGGCTAGGATGCACCGAATGCAAGTGCGACCTGTTCAACATCACAGTTGATGAATACGGTAAACCGTTGACGCCGGATTACAAAGGCGGTCTTCGTTGTTGCTACGATCATACGCAATGCAAAGTGAGGGATGGTTTCCAGGGCGTCCAAAGGAATCTATTCCTCCGTTATACCGTGAAGTGGGTTGATTGGGACAGCTCTGTTATCCCTGTTAAAATCTACATATTCGATGTCACCGACACCGGGAAAAGGTCTAATGAGACTAGCTTAGGTCCGGAAAATGGCTGTAAGGTACAACACAAGACTGTTGATACTTTGGTAATTTGAAAGTTCATGATACATTATGTGAATTATATGCTGATTGGAGCAGGTCGAGTACGAAGTTGAAGCTTGCAGCAACACTGGAGCGGGAGGCAATGCGTGCATCGATAACAAAAGAACTAGTGTGGTCATGCCGACCGGTGGCTACGTTGTTTACGGGGTCGCCCATCAGCACACTGGCGGGATTGTTTCAACACTTTACGGGCAGGTACTTTGAGATTTGAGTCGTGACAGCACTGGTCCCGCTTATTCAAGTTATTGAGAAATCTCTGCAATTGGTCTGGTTCTCTGTTCCAGGACGGGCGTGTGATATGCACGTCAATGCCGATTTACGGACAAGGCGAGGAGGCGGGGGACGAGTCGGGCTACATTGTAGGAATGACCACCTGTTATCCTCAGCCGGGTTCTGTCGAGATAGCGAACGGGGAGGAATTAGTCCTGGAATCCATCTACAGCAGCTCGCGACAACATACAGGAGTAATGTGCTTGTTCTACCTTATGGTAGCAGATCAGACACCAAAGGACGTGCCTTTCTACCATCATCTGCTTGCTCATGTAGTAAGTCCATGTTTCAGACATCAACCTCTTATGTCGCTCAATTCCCGAAACGTTTGACAACGTACTAGTCTCTTTCTACTTCGGACCAACTTTTGTCATCGATCTACAAATTTGTTTGTTTGCAGGTGCAAGAAGAGATGAAGTTGCCAACTTATGCATGGGGGATATTGGCCTTGTTTGGACTAGCAATAGTGTTCAGTATTGGTCTGAAATCGATGTGGAGGAGGGAAACTGAGGATGGCTACCAGCCAATTAGGGCATAAGGTTTAGAAGGGTACGGAATTCCTTATCAGGAATCAGACCAATCATTTTGTAATTAATAAATAATGTGTTTTGAGTGCGAACTTTGTGTAGAGAATAAATTGGATATATACGTATATATGTGATGCAATAAGAACAAGCTGTCCACGGATCAGACAGAGAAAAATAAACCTTCGGAATGGACGTTTAAGTTTATTTCATAGGTAACTAAATCCAGAATTTCCCACAGTTTCTCGATGGACAAATCCCCTTTGGCAAATGTTTAAGTTGGCTTTATATTTTTCAAATGATCTTTGGTCCAGCGACACAAAGGTGAGGAGGGGTTTGGAAAGTTAAGGGTTGCATGTTGTGATAGAATAGGTATTAGAATAGTAACTCAAAAAAAAATTGGTGTTATATTTGGTTGAATGAATAGGTTTTAAATGGGTTATAGATTAAGAATCAGTTAAACCAACAAAGCTAATTCCAACTTAACTAAAAACATAAAATTCGAGATATTACCAGTATTATGAGAGATTTTTCCATTGAATTAACGCATGTGATGTAGTGTGAGAAGTTGTATACACAATAAACATGTAAAAGAGAGAAATAACAAGACACGAGATTTACGTAGAAAACTCTTACGAAAAAAAATCATGGGTGCACGACGACAAGAAGTTTTACCATAATAAAAAAGTTACAATACGTCCTCAACACACAACAACTTTTTTTTGTCATAAGACTTACAAAGAGGTATAACGGTGGCTTAATAAAACCCAACCTTAATTATGGATTAGGAAGTAAACTATGATGCCTAGCAGTCACTAGGTTTCCAGTGGTCGCTCGAGCTCTCTGTCTTGGAGCCAGCAGTCGCTAGAGACTTTTTGGGTGATCTGAATTCTTAGCGCCCACTAAGCCTCCAGTGATCGCTGTTTCTGATGATGATGTTTCTAATCTTTGATATATGCATCTAGGGCATATAAAGAGTGAACTTGGTTTGATAGAGCTGAGCAAGCATCGAATCACCTAAAGTTTTATGAGCACTGTGTCATTGGCAAGCAGAAGAGGATGACATTCAGTACCGCTGCCCATATAACTAAATGCATTCTAGATTATGTGCATTCTAATTTTTGGAAACTAGCTCAGGAGAGATCTATTGGCAGATTCAGTTATATGATGACTATCATTGATGACTATTCCAGAAAGGTATGGTCTTATTTCTTAAAATACAAATTTGATGCATTCTCAGCATTCAAGGAGTGGAAGATCATGGTTGAGAAGCAGACTGAAAGAAAGGTAAAGAAGCTTTGCACTGATAATGGTAAGGAATTTTGTTCAAATGAATTTGAATCGTACTCTAAGTCTCATAGGATTGTTAGGCATTGCACTGTTCCTCATGCTCCTCAGCAAAATGGTGTAGTCAAGTGCATGAATATGACCATTATTTCTAAGGCCCATTGTATATTTTCTAATGTAGGATTACATAGGCACTTTTGGGCTGAACCTGACTCCATTGCTTGTTAACTGATTAATCGGTTTCTCTCCACTACTATTGAAAAGAATACTCTAGTTGACGTATGGTCTGGAGCCCCAATTGATTATTCAATTCTGAAAGTTTTTGGTTGTCACGCCTATGCTTATATTGATAATAGAAAGTTAGAGTCCAAAGCCATTAAGTGTATCTTCCTTGATTATAAGTCTGGTGTGAAAGGTTTTAAGTTGTGGCATCCTGAAACTAAAAAAATGGTGATTAACAAAAATGTTATCTTTAATAAGGCTGCTATGATTCGTGATGATACTCCATTTGAAACTCCTATTAATGTTTATGTTAAGAATGAGCAGAAATCCAACATTGAGTTAGAGCATACTATTAACTCAAGTGATAAGAAGTATACTGATGTTCATGATGATGTACCTATTAATAAGGACTCTCTAGTTATTGTGCAGACACTTCCACGGTCTATTGCGATAGATAGACCTAGGAGAAATATAAGATCTCCTAAGAGGTATGAAGATAAAACTAATTTTGTTGCCTTTGCTCTTAATGTGGCAGAAAAGATTGAAGAAGTCATTGAGTCCTCTACTTATTCCGAGGCTATTTTTTCTGATGATAGTAGTAAGTACATTACTGTTATGTATGATGAGAAGGACTCACTTGAAAAGAATAATACTTGAGATCAAGTTAGATTGCCTGAGGAGAAGAAACCTATTTGGTACAAGTGGATTTTCAAGAGGAAGGAAGATATTTCCCTAAGTAATGAGACAAGATACAAAGTAAGTCTAATTGATAAAGGTTACATCCAGATTTTAGTTATTGACTTCAATGGATACTTTTTGCTAGTTGTGAAGCATAGCTCTAATCACATTTTACTCAGCATAATAGCTACGCATGATTACAAACTTTAGTAGTTAGATATTAAAATTGTATTCTTACATGGAAAGTTAGAAGATGATATCTATATAGATCAACCTGAAGGTTTTATTGTCCCTAAAAGATAAGGCTTTGTCTACAAGTTGAAGAATTTTTTTATGGACTGAAATAATTTCCAAGATAATGGTTCAAGAAGTTTGACACTTTCATGATTTCTCAAAGTTTTAAAAGGTTTGATTATAATAATTGTATTTATTTTAAGTCTATAAATAGTTCTGCTATTTATCTACTCCTGTATATCAATGATATATTGATTGCTGCTAAGGATAAGACAGAGATTGATAAGTTAAAAGGATAGTTGAGAAGTGAGTTTAAGATAAAGGATCTTGATACAACAAAGAAGATTCTTAGCATGGATATTTCCAGAGACAAACCCTCTGAGAAGTTATATCTCAGTTAAAGGGTCTATCTTAATAAGGTACTTTTCCATTTTAATATGCATGATGCTAAGCCAGTGAAAACTCCATTAACTATATATTTTAGACTATTGTCTGCTCTATGTCAATAGTCAGATGAAGATATAAATTATATGCATAAAGTCCCATACTCAAGTATAGTTGGTTCACTTATGTATGCCATGATTTGCCCATGCCCCAATTTGTCACATGCATAGAATATTATTAGTAAATTCATGGCTGACTCTGGAAAAGAACACTAGAAAGCAGTTCAATGGATCTTCAGATACTTGTGTGGTACTTCCAATGCTTATCTACAATTTGGGAAATCAAAAATAGGCTTGTCAGTTTTGGTGATTCTGACTTTGTCGTTGATTTAGACAAGAGAATGTCACTCATAGGTTATATGTTCACCATTGGTAGTTGTGCTGTGAGTTAGAGAGCAACCTTGCAGTCTATTGTTGTACTTTCTACTATTGAAGCCAAGTAAATGGTGATTACTAAAATATGCAAATAGGCTACATGGTTGAGAGGTTTGTATTCTGAGTTATATGAAGATATGTCTTGCACTACCATTTTCTGTGGCAATCAAAATGTTATTTACCTTAATAAGGATTATGTGTTCCATGAGAAAACAAACACATTGATGTGAAATATTACTACATCCGAGATGTGATTGCCAAAGGTGATGTGAAGGTATGTAAGATCAGTACTTATGATAATCCCGTTGATATGATGAGAAAGCCAATTCTTGAAACTAAGTTTGAGCTTTGCTCGAGCTTGGTTAGTGTTAAAGTGTAGTCGGAGAGACTATTGTACACGACGGTTATTGAAGATGTTGAAGTTATTCTTAAAAGAGTTGAATTAGCTAATTTCCATGTTGCAAAGAAGGAAATCGTCTCAAGGTGGAGTGTTGTTTTTGGGTGATCCAAATTCTCAGTGCCCATTAAGCCTCTAGCGATTGCTGGCTCCGAGGCAGAGAGCTTGGGACCCTTTTGGAGTAAGTGACCACTAGGAACCCAGTGACCGCTAGGCATCGCAGTTTGCTTCTTAATCCATAATTAGGATTAAGTTTTACTAAGCCACCATTATATATACCTCTTTGTAAGTCTTATGACAAAAGAAGTTGTTATGTGTTGGAGACGTATTGTAACTTTTTCATCATAGTGAAATTCTTTGTCGTCGTGCACCTGTAATTTTTTTTCATAAGGGTTTTTCACGTAAATCTTATGTCTTGTTCTTTCTCTCTTTTACATGTTTATTGCGTACAATAATTTTAACAATAAATGTTTTATTTTAAAAGAAGCTCCGAGAAAAATAAAGCCAAACTAGAGAATATAAGGTGATTTTATTTTTTCAAATTTTTTTAGTCCAACGAAGTCCAAGGTGTGAACACTGTTCGTATTTCTACTAAAACGTAAGGTAGCTCTCCTTTTCTGGCCGGTAGTCAAATGGTTTTTTCTCAATGTCTGCCACGTTGGGATTATTTTGTTTTTTCGAAGGAGCCAAGAGCAAATTTACGTGTCCCACTTTTGACAACTTTCATCGAGTCCCTCCTAAAACATGAACTCCATGATCGATTGACGACACATTTATTTTATACCACTTAGAGTTTAATTATTCAGACTAATTTAAATTCAGTTGGGTGAAATTTCGAGAAATGAAATCCATTTTAACATATATTTAAAAGTCTTGCAATTCTAGATGTTTGGACGTGACTTCATGGTGATAAGTAATAACATGGAAAACGCTCTTAGATGCTGGTTCTCGTTGACCCATTGATTTTAGCTTTTTTACTTAAGAAGAAGTGATAATATTTTATGTTATTATTGATAAATAATGACATATATATATATATATTTAATAAAATATCTGAAAATTATAATATATATATAAATTTATCTTCTTCATAGTTTAGTACAAATAATATTAAAATTTGCGGAGATAATTGTAAAGTTTTCCTATCCAGTCGTCAAATACTCTCTCTATCTACACTGGAGTGACGAATTAAAAATCTCATAAGCCAAGTAAAACTTGTCTTCTTCCTTCCTTGTCCATGACATTGTTTATTATTCTTCTTCTGGACAAGCTCTCGTCCTTAAAAGGGCACACACAACCACAACCGCGATCGTCTTAAAGAGCCGGAGAGTGGCTGACCACAGAAGTATTTCTTCACAGAATTCATCTTTATTCAGGTATTCTTCTACTCTTTATTCTACCTTTGTCTGTCTCTTTTCTTGGAACTCAAGGTAGAGAAATTTCGACCAATTAGTTCAAGTGATATAAGAGATCTCTATACGAAGAACTCTGACTCTATATTACAGATTCATTAATAAAAAGTAAAGAAACTTATTTGGAGAGATTGCTTTGTTTCTTCTTTGGTTTTGTTTTAGCGCAGTTGCTGAGAAAGTGTCTGGACTTAATGAAAAAAGTTGTTTCTTTAATTGTACCATCAACCCATCTTGCATACTGAATTCATAGCTTGGGTTCTCGAGTTCTAGTTCAAGTGGTAAAAGAGTTGGCCGAGGATTTGGAATTCGATTTCAGAACCAGGTTCAAACCTCCAAGAATAAAAAAAATGACCACTTGTAAAAAAAAAGAAAAAGAAAAGGTTCATAGCTTTACTGCCAGATGATAAGCATCAGAATAGGATTCCCTAGGGAACTGGGATTGCAAAAAAGGTTCACAGTTCCTCTTGTTCTTTGGTGGTTAAGTCCGTGGATGTGCTTTGAATTGCTTTAGCTGCTATTGTTCATAGTTTATCTTTTACAAGTTCTATTAAGGATTGATTCTTAATTGAGGAACCTTGCAATCTTGGTAGGGAAGATGGTTGATCATTCCAGAGGCATTGTGCTTTTGTTGGCTATACTGCTCCCGGTGCTCGGCCTATACAGTCCACGAGCCTCCGCGGAACGTGGCAGTCGGATCAAATCGGCCACCTTCCTGTCTCCTCTGTTTGTGTTAGGACCTGGATCGGTTGAGAACAGACACTATTACAACATTGACTTCCCTAAGGGTCATGTTGCTCTCAAGAGCTTCAACGGGGAAGTGATCGATGAGGCGGGGAATCCGATTCCTCTCCACGAAACCTATCTACATCATTGGGCTGTCGCAAGATACTTCCAACGCCAGGGGACCGAAGAGAACAATTCGCGGCCAGAGGACCATGTCTTGGTTCGGAACAGCGGGATATGCCAGGGTAATGTTAACGGGCACTACTTCGGCATTGGATCCGAGACACGAAGAACAGCCACGGACGTCCCTGATCCGTACGGGATAGAAATTGGAAACTCGGCTGTGGTTCCGAATGGCTATGAGGAAAGATGGTTTCTTAATGTGCATGCTATTGACACAAGAGGCGTCGAGGATCGGCTGGGATGCACCGAATGCAAGTGCGACCTGTTCAACATCACAGTTGATGAATACGGTAAACCATTGACACCGGATTACAAAGGCGGCCTTCGTTGTTGCTACGATCATACGCAATGCAAAGTGAGGGACGGTTTCCAGGGCGTCCGAAGGAATCTATTCCTCCGTTATACCGTGAAGTGGGTTGATTGGGACAGCTCTGTTATCCCTGTTAAAATCTACATATTCGATGTCACCGACACCGGGAAAAGGTCTAATGAGACTAGCTTTGGTCCGGAAAATGGCTGTCAGGTAAAATACAAGACTGTTGATACTTCGGTAATTTGAAAGTTCATGATACATTATGTGAATTATATTGCTGATTGGAGCAGGTCGAGTACGAAGTTGAAGCTTGCAGCAACGCTGGAGCGGGAGGCAATGCGTGCATCGATAACAAAAGAAGTAGTGTGATCATGCCGACCGGTGGCTACGTTGTATACGGTGTCGCGCATCAGCACACTGGTGGGATTGGTTCAACGCTTTACGGACAGGTACTTTGAGATTCGAGTCATGACAGCACTGGTCCCGTTTTTTCAAGTTATTGAGAAATCTCTGCAATTGGTCTGGTTCTCTGTTCCAGGATGGGCGTGTGATATGCACGTCAATGCCGATTTACGGACAAGGCGAGGAGGCGGGGGACGAGTCGGGCTATATTGTAGGAATGACTACCTGTTATCCTCAGACAGGGTCGGTCGCGATAGCGAACGGGGAGAATCTAGTCCTGGAATCCAACTACAACAGCACCCGGCAACATACAGGAGTAATGTGCTTGTTCTACCTTATGGTAGCAGATCAGAAACCAAAGGACATGCCTTTCTACCATCATTTGCTTGCTCATGTAAGTCCCTGTTTCAGATAGCAATCTCCAAAGTAGCTCGAATCCCAAGACGTTTATCAACATTATTCTCTTTTTATTCGGACCAACTCTTGACAAAGTTATTGACTTGTAGGTACAAGAAGAGATGAAGTTGCCAACTTTTGCATGGGGGATATTGGCCTTGTTTGGGCTAGCAATAGTGTTCAGTGTTGGTCTGAATTCACTGTGGAAGAGGGAACCTGAGGATGGATACCAGCCAATTAGGGCATAAGGCTGAGAAGGGTACGAAATTCCTGATCAGGAATCGGACCAATCATTTTGTAATTTATAAATAATGTATTTGAGTACGAAATTCCTGATCCGGAATCGGACCAATCATTTTGTAATTTATAAATAATGTGTTTGAGTACGAACTTTGTGTAGAGAATAAAATAGATATATACGTATATATGTGATGCAATAGAAACATACTGTCCACAGATCAGACAGAGAAAAATTAAACCTTCGGAATGGACGTTTAAGTTTATTTCATAAGTAACTAAATCCAGAATTTCCCCCAGTTTGTCGAAGTGTTACGTTATATGGACAAATCCCCTTTGGCAAAGGTTTAAGTTGGCGTTATATTTGGTTCAATGAATAGGTTACAAATGGGTTATAGATTAAGAATCAATTAAACCAACAATGTTAATTCCAACTTAACTAAAAAAACATAAAATTCGAGATATTACCAGTATTATGAGAGATTTTTTCATCGAGTATTGTGAGAGGTTTTTCCAATGAATTAACGCCTGTGATGCACTGTGAGAAGTTGTGTACAACAAGTGTGAAGAATTTTCTTATTTGATCAATTTACTTTAAAAAATAATGATATCATAAGTTAAAAGGGCAGTTTTTAGTGAGTTTAAGATGAAGGATCTTGATACATCAAAGAAGATTTTTAGCATGGATATTTCCAGAGACAGACTTTCTGGGAAGTTATATCTTAGTCAAAGAGTCTACATTGATAAGGAACTTTGCCATTTTAATATGCATGATGCTAAACCATTGAAAACTCCATTAGCTGCACATTTCAGATTATCGTCTTCTCTATGTCAATACTCAGATGAATATGTAAATTATATGCTTAAAGTCTCATACTCAAGTGTAGTTGGTTCACTTATGTATGCCATGGTTTGCTCATGCCCGAATTTGTTACATGCATTGGGTATTATTAGTAAATTAATGGTTGACCCTGGAAAAGAACACTAAAAAGTAGTTCAATAGATCTTCATATACTTGCGTGGCACTTCCAATGCTTATCTACATTTTGGGAGATCAAAAAATGGACTTGTCAACTTTGTTGATTCTGACTTTGTCGTTGATTTAGACAAGAGAAGGTCACTCACAGGTTACGTGTAAACCATTGGTAGTTGTGCTGTGAGTTGGAGAGCAACCTTGCAGTCATTATTGTACTTTCTACTACTGAAGCCGAGCAAATGGTGATTACTAAAGCATGCAAAGAGGCTACATGGTTGCGAAGTTTGTATTCAGAGTTATGTGGAGATGCGTCTTGCACTACCATTTTCTGCGACAATCAAAGTGTTATTTACCTTACTAATGATTCTGTGTTCCATGAGAAAACAAAGCACATTAACGTGAAATATCACTACATCCGAGATGTGATTGCCAAAGATGATGTGAAGATATGTAAGATCAGTACTCATGATAATCATGCTGATATGATGAGAAAGCTATTTCTTAAAACTAAGTTTGAGCTTTGCTCGAGCTTGGTTGGTGTTAAAGTGCAGTCCGAGAGACTATTGTGCACGACAGTTATTAAAGATGTTGAAGCTATTCTTAAAAGAGTTGAATTTGCTAATTTTACGTTGCAAAGAAGGACAAAAAATTATTATCTTATGCCTAATGTCTGATCATATTCTTGGACCAGTGGGTTTTTTAGAACAAACCGAAGTGGAACGATCCTCCTAGTAGCCTACATACTAATGAACGCAAGATCTCTGGAGATAGAGAATACAATGCAAAGTGGTGACCCTGCACAACTGGTGATACAGATGTGCCAGACATGCGCTACCCCAGTTATACGATGCTATTGAATCAAAGTCCAATAGCATCGGCAACCAGCACGAGTTGACCCTTGACTTGGTCATCTCTGGAAATAGAATGCAGCCTATCAGTCGTATTATGCTCGTCCAAACATAATAACAAACTATCTTGTCGTCTGAATCATCGGCTAACTCTGCAAGATCGTACAAATCCTCGAACCACTTCAGTGTAATTGCGTTGCCGATCGCACCCCCAGTATAGACTTTGGGTTCCTACCGAAGCATATCAAACACATCTCCGGCCAATCAGATGGTGTCTGATAACCTGTCAGTAGGATGCCGTCAATCAGAAGTCCGTACAAAATTGCTACATCCTGGAGCGTGATCGCCATCTCTCCTACAGATAGATGGAAGGTATGTGTCTCTGGTCACCATCGCTCCACTAAAGCTTTGATCACAGTTGCCTCAATTGGGACATGACTGGTATGCCATATGTCCCAAAAGTCGGTGGCCTTCATGTACCCGAAGAATACAGCGTTCTCCACTGGCTTCTGCTTCCAAGTAAGGCGATATATCTTGAGTGAGGCCTCCAAATCAAAATTATCAGTGCCACCTGAAATCTCCGCATTCCAGATGGCATGTGACCGATGCACCTCTTGGTGCTTCAAAAGGCTCCAATCAATAAGACCTCCATCACCGAAAATATCTCTGTGCTACTATGATGCCATATCTAAATAAAATATTAAAAACAAACATAATTAATTAACATAACACATAAAAACTAATAAACTACAAATTACACACCATATATATTACATAACCTAAAGCCTAAATCAAAACTATGCTAAAATTAATATTACTAAATTACATGCAAATTTAAGAATTTATCACTTGTTCAAAAAGATAATTAAATTCAATAAAAAAATTTAATTTTATATCAAGAATTCAAATTCACGTTCAAGAATTTAAATCCACATTCAAGAACCATATTCACAAATTCAATTTCACATTCAATAATTAATTCAAATTCACATTTTCAATAAATCAAATTCACATTCAAAAAATCAAATTCACATTTCAAGAAATCAAATCCACACTCAAGAATTCAAATCCACTTTCAAGAAATCAATTCCACATACAAATTTCAAATCCACATTCAAATAACAATTCCACATACTCAATCAAAATCAAGAACCAATTCCAATTCACAATTAACAATAACCAATTCCAATTCACAATAACCAATTCCAATTCATAATTCACAATCACATTTCAATCACATTCCAATTCACAAATCAAGAATTCAATTCCAATTCACAATTCACAATCACATTTCAATCACATTCTAATTCACAAATCAAGAACCAATTCCAATTCAATTCAATAATAAAATTTCAAGCTACGGTACCTATATGAACACGAACGGTGATCGACGGTTGTGGGTGCAGGTTGGGCTCGGCGGCGGTGGCCACGGACGGCCGGTGGCTGGACAAATCGACGGCAGATCATTTTGGGGAAGGAGGAGGCCGGCGGATCATTTTTAGGGTTGGTTTTGAGAGTGACCGGATAAAATCCCATGTCGGGCTTTAAAAAGCCATCGAACCGGTACACGGGATAAAATCCCGTGTATTGGTTTAGTACAAGAGATTTTATCCCGTTTAAACCAATACACGGGATTTTAGCCCGTGTACTAAAAATGGGATAAAATCCCGTGTATTGGTATACGCGGGGTAAAATCCCGTGTACTGGTTCAGTACACGGGATTTTATCAAAACAGTCCTCCGTAGACATCAGTTTTACAAATTTGGTTTTTGGGGTACCAAAATGATAATTTTTCGTGAACAGTAACACTATATAAAAAAAATTTCCCACTTTTGACAAATTTCATCGAGTCCCTCCTAAAACATGAACTCCATAATCGATTGACGACACATTTATTTTATACCACTTAGTGTTTAATTATTCAGACTAATTTAAATTCAGCTGGCTGAAATTTCGAGAAATGAAATTCATTTTAACATATATTTAAAAGTCTTGCAATTCTAGATGTTTGGACGTGACTTCATGGTGATAAGTAATAACATGGAAAACGCTCTTAGATGCTGGTTGTCGTTGAGCCACTGATTTTAGCTTTTTTACTTAAGAAGAAGTGATAATATTGTATTTTATTATTGATAAATAATGACATATAAATATTTAATAAAATATCTGAAAATTATAATATATATAAATTTATCGTCTTCATAGGTTAGTATCAAACAATATTAAAATTTGCGGAGATAATTGTGAAGTTTTCCTATCCACTCGTCAAATACTCTCTCTATCTACACTGGAGTGACGAATTAAAAATCTCATAAGCCAAGCAAAACTTATCTTCTTCTTTCCTTGTCCATAATATATGGTTTATTATTCTTCTTCTGGACAAGCTCTTGTCCTTAAAAGGGGGGACACACAACCACAACCGCGATCGTATTAAAGAGCCGGAGAGTGGCTGACCACAGAAATTTTTCTTCACATAATTCATCTTTATTCAGGTATTCTTCTACTCTTTCATTGTACCTTTGTCTGTCTCTTTTCAAACTTTGCTTACGTCTACTTTCTTCCTTTGGTTTTGTTTTAGCGCAGTTTGCTGGGAAAGTGTCTGAACTTAATGAAAAAAAGTTGCTTCTTTGATTGTGCCAACCCATCTTGCATACTAAGTTCATAGCTTGGGTTCTCTGAGTTCTACTAGTTCATGTGCTAAAAGAGTTGGCCGAGGATTTGGAATTCGATTCCAGAACAAGGTTCAAACCTCCAAGAAGAAAAAAAAAAGACCACTTGTAAAAAAAGAAGAAAAGGTTCATAGCTTAACTAACAGATGATAAGCATCAGAATAGGATTGCCAAGGGAACTGGGATTGCAAAAAAGGTTCACAGTTTATCCTGGAATCTCTTGTTCTTTGGTTGTTAAGTATGTGGATGTACTTTGAATTGCTTTAGCTGTGTCTTACTCCGGCTATGGTTCTTAGTTTCTCTCTTACAAGTTCTATTATGGATTCTTAATTGAGGAACCTTGCAATTTTTTGTAGGGAAGATGGTTGATCATTCCAGAGACATTGTGCTTTTGTTGGCTATACTGATCCCGATGCTTGGCCTATACTGTCCACAAGCCCGCGGAACGTGGCGATCGGATCAAATCGGCCACCTTCCTGTCTCCTCTGTTCGTGTTAGGACCTGGATCGGTTGAGAACAGACACTATTACAACATTGACTTCCCTAAGGGTCATGTTGCTCTCAAGAGCTTCAACGGGGAAGTGATCGATGAGGCGGGGAATCCGATTCCTCTCCACGAAACCTATCTACATCATTGGGCTGTCGCAAGGTACTTCCAACGCCAGGGAACCGAAGAGAACAATTCGCGGCCGGAGGACCATATCTACGTCCGGAACAGCGGGATATGCCAGGGTAATGTTGACAGGCAGTACTTCGGTCTTGGATCCGAGACACGAAGAACAGCCACGGAAGTCCCTGATCCGTACGGGATAGAAATTGGAAACTCAGCTGTGGTTCCGGATGGCTTTGAGGAGAGATGGCTGCTTAATGTGCATGCTATTGACACAAGAGGCGTCGAGGATCGGCTGGGATGCACCGAATGCAAGTGCGACCTGTTCAACATCACAGTTGATGAATACGGTAAACCGTTGACACCGGATTACAAAGGCGGTCTTCGTTGTTGCTACGATCATACGCAATGCAAAGTGAGGGACGGTTTCCAGGGCGTCCGAAGGAATCTGTTCCTCCGTTATACCGTGAAGTGGGTTGATTGGGACACCTCTGTTATCCCTATTAAAATCTACATATTCGATGTCACCGACACCGGGAAAAGGTCTAATGAGACTAGCTTAGTTCCGGAAAATGGCTGTCAGGTACCATACAAGACTGTTGATACTTCGGAAATTTGAAAGGTCATGATACATTATGTCAAATATATTGCTGATTGGAGCAGGTCGAGTACGAAGTTGAAGCTTGCAGCAATGCTGGAGCGGGAGGCAATGCGTGCATCGATAACAAAAGAACTAGTGTGGTCATGCCGACCGGTGGCTACGTTGTCTACGGGGTCGCCCATCAGCACACTGGCGGGATTAGTTCAACACTCTACGGACAGGTACTTTGAGGTTCGAGTCGTGACAGCGTTGGTCAAGCTTATTCAAGTTATTGAGAAATCTCTGCAATTGGTCTGGTTCTTTTTCCAGGACGGGCATGTGATATGCACGTCAATGCCGATTTACGGACAAGGCGAGGAGGCGGGGGACGAGTCGGGCTACATTGTAGGAATGACCACCTGTTATCCTCAGCCGGGTTCGGTCAAGATAGCGAACGGGGAGGAATTAGTCCTGGAATCCATCTACAGCAGCTCGCGGCAACATACAGGAGTAATGTGCTTGTTCCACCTTATGGTAGCAGATCAGACACCAAAGGACGTGCCTTTCTACCATCATCTGCTTCCTCATGTAAGTCCATGCTTCAGACATCAATCTCTCATGTCGCTCAATTCCCGAAATGTTTATCAGCGTACTAGTCTCTTGCTACTCGGACCAACTTTTCTCATCGATCTACAAATTTGTTTGTTTGCAGGTGCAAGTAGAGATGAAGTTGCCAACTTATGCATGGGGGATATTGGCCTTGTTTGGGCTAGCAATAGTGTTCAGTGTTGGTCTGAAATCGATGTGGTGGAGGGAAACTGAGGATGGCTACCAGCCAATTAGGGCACAAGGTTGAGAAGGGTACGGAATTCCTGATCAGGAATTGGACCAATCATTTTGTGATTAATAAATAATGTGTTTGAGTACGAACTTTGTGTAGAGAATAAATTAGTTATATTCGTATATATGTGATGTAATAAAAACAAACTGTCCATAGATCAGACAGAGAAAAAGAAACCTTCGGAATGGACGTTTAAGTTTATTTTATAAGTAACTAAATCCAGAATTTCCCCCAGTTTTTCGATGCGTTCCGTTAAATGGACAAGTACCCTTTGGCAAATGAATGTTTAGTTGACGTTATATTTGGTATGAATAGGCTTAAATGGGTTATAGATTAAGAATCAATTAAACCAACAAAGCTAATTCCAACTTAACTAAAACAACATAAAATTCGAGATATTACCAGTATTATGAGAGATTTTGCATTGAGTATTATGAGATTTTTCCATTGAAGTAACGCATGTGATGCACTGTGAGAAGAAGTTGTATACAACAAGTGTGAAGACTTTTCTTATTTGATCAATTTGCTTTACAACATAATGATATCATATGTGATTTTTAGTAATAAGTTTGTATACCAATTTCAGTATAAACATATTACAAATGGCGATTGCAAAATACTGCGTCAAGTAGCTAATCGGTTCTCGCGGGAATATATCAGTTTCTTTCAATAAATTCCACAAGTTCAGATCAGTTTCTTTCACTAAATTCCAGGAGTTCAAATCAGTTTCAAGCTCTAAACTGCATCTTCACTAAGCCATATTAATTGCTAGTAACTCAATACCAATAGCCGAGACCAAATTTCCATTAAAAAAATAACATCTCTAAACATTTAATACCATTTAATAACCACAAAATTAACCAATGAAAACTTACTAACTGAATTCTTTTGCTGATCAATTAGAAACTCAATGGGCGATTTGACAGGAATAGTACAGGAATAGTACAATGGCTTGTTGCAGAGATTGTACACTAGTTTTCTTGGCAACAATTCTCCTACTTACAGAAATTGTATCTTGTAATGGAAGGGTAAAATCCGAGACTTTCCTTTTACCAATGTTTACACTTGAACCAGGCTCGGTCATAAACAAAAGATTCTACAACATCGAATTCCCAAGAGGCCACATCGGTCTTAAGAGCTTCAACGGCGAGATCGTCGATGAGGCCGGAAATTCCGTGCCTCTCTACGAGGCGTACCTCCACCACTGGAACGTGTGGAGGTACTTCCAGCCTCGGGGGGTGGATCACAAGATCAACGAGCTCACGAAGCCCAAAGGCTACATAGTGGCAGTCAATAGTGGGACGTGCCAGGGAAATATCCTTAGGCTATACTTTGCACTTGGGACAGAGATGCGCGGAATGGATCCGCGCGTCCCTGATCCTTATGGGATCGAAGTTGGCAGCCCTGAGCAGGCACCCCCGGGGTACGAGGACCGATGGATGCTTAACCTGCATGTCATCGATACGAGGGGGGTCGCGGACACGCTCAAGTGTATCGAGTGCCAATGCGACCAATTCGACATCACGCTGGACGAGTTTGGGCTGCCATTGACGCCGGATTATAGCGGAGGCTCGCGGTGTTGCTACCACCAAACTCGGTGCAGATTGAGAGAAGGGTTCGAGGGTGGTCCACGTAATCTTTACTTGCGATACACGGTGAAGTGGGTCGATTGGGACAGTTCGGTACTTCCTGTGAAAGCGTTCATGCTTGATTCTACTGATACAGGGAGAAGGTCCGGTGAGACTTGGGTTAATGGTGAAGTTCGTCTCTCTCCCGAGACTGGTTGTCAGGTATATTCCGCTAATGAGTCGAATTTTAAAATATTATGTTAGAATAACGCTTTAACGAATTAGAACCGTTTGTAACTTCTTAAGTTTGACACATGATATGTTTGGTTAGGTGTAATATTCAATTGTTTTTGGATCATTACAAAATTTATATTTCTATGTTATGTTGGTTAGAAAAGAATCCGGTTCACATAATTATGTTTGGTTGAATGGTAAATTTCCATGTAAATCTAATTTTCCAAATTGTGTGTCACTTTTTTTATCTGGAGCAAACTTACCAGAATTATTTGAAAAATGGATTCAAATGGACAACCAAACAAGATTGACTTGTTTTATATAAATTCAGAATCTCTTTTTGAATGATAATGAAATTTATTTTTATTAATAAATACAATGAATTTCAAATGAATTTGCAACCAGTAATTCAGAACATGGTATACAATAAAATACCACAAGCTTTCCGTATTTCAGTTATTTGGAAATATATCAATCGCTTCCAGTTTTATAATCGTTGAGGATAACTCAACTGATTCAAAATGGAATTTTAATATCAATAATACTTACAATAAATCACATACTTTTTTTTTGGTCGAAATAAATCACATACTTTTGTATTAGCGATTTATTAATCTCAACATAAACGGACAAACGGTACAGGTGGAGTACGAGGTTAAAGCTTGCAGCGACCCTACCAGTGGATGCATTGACACCAAACGAGCGAGTATAACTATGCCAAGTGGAGGCTACGTCGTCTACGCCGCTGCCCACCAGCATAATGGCGGGATCGGTTCAACTATTTATAAACAGGTAACATTAATTTCCCTATGTTAATTAATATTACATGTTTATCCTAACACATTTCAAGTCATCGAGTCCCTTTTACGTTAAAATTATTGTATGGCTCTTGGTTTTGGTCATTCAGGATCGTCGAGAGATATGCACCTCGGTTCCAATATACGGAAAAGGAGAGGAGCCGGGTAACGAGGCGGGCTTCCTCGTAGGGATGACCATCTGCTATCCGAAGCCAGGGTCAGTGAAGATAGTGAAGGGAGAGAAACTACTCTTGGAATCTAACTACAATAGCTCCAACCAACATACGGGAGTAATGGGCTTATTCTACATTTTGGTCGCAGATCAACTTCCGGATCATACGAATTCACTGGTCCATGTAAGTTTTTTCTTATCGTTCTTTGCGTATATCGAAGAAACACGGAATATTTGGAGGTATATAAAATTTTACTTATAAAAAAATAGGAACATTGCATTGGTATTCTACTAAATATTGCTCTTTTTTATTGTTGTCATTTTGTTGTAGAAACATGGGAGCGTGTCTGCGTATGTGCTCGGGATAGTGACATTGTTTGGACCATTGATACTATTAGTTAACATTGGTCTGAAATCATGGCGGAAGAGGAAAACGGACGACAGCTACCAACCGATCAGGCCGTAAGTTTTTACCATTTCCGATCAAGAAACGGTCAAACATGTTGTTCTTTTTTTGGGGGTCAAAAGTCAAACATGTTGTTCTGATATGTGTTTAGTTTGGTAGTTTAATATTTATGTAACACCAAACCTGCAGCTACTCTTTCAATAAAGATCTTTGAAAGATGATCACATGCATGTGAATTTTATTTGATCGGGAACACGAATATAAATTCTTTTGATAAGTAAATTTGTATTATTCCTCAAAGATACATCTCTGTATTTTGTATAAGCAAAATGTAAAGTTGTTACATTAAAAATGTCGTTGGAAATGATATTCCTACGTGTTACTCGTACATGGAATATACTCCAAGCTAACATGATCTGCTATTATATCTCGCGGATTGCAGTGTCATTTCATTTATTACAATAGATCCTGCGATTGAACTCCATAAAATATAAATGCTATTATTCTTTTTAGAAAAGTAGATGATCTCTACGTTGCCACTCGAAAAAATCCAGCACCAATTTTTCTCATTTTATTAATGGAAACTAGAAATGAGAATTTGATATTTGATTAACTGCAAAGAAAAAGGTAAAAAAAATGTATACTTTATCCTCTCATTTCTAAGAAAGCGTTAAGTCCAATTTAGCACGCTTAAGTCAAATGTTGATCAATAAGTTAAAATTTGTGGCAAGGTTAATTTCCAAGCAAGCACAACCGATCAACCCGCAGCCGCAAGATTAACAAATAAAAATTGATCAACATATAAATAGAATCAATTGACCCTCTAAATTTTGATCATTAAAAAAATGGCAATAATTGATCATAATCTAAAGAACCAGATCTTAATGGGATATTCCTTCTTCCACCGGAATGCAAATATTCCTTCTGGCTTTTTCCATAAGAACTAGTCACGCCAAATAAATTTACAAGAAAATATCAGAAAAAGAAAACGCACACGTAGCGAAAAAGGCAAACCAGAAAATGTAAATAATAACCAATCTCCACTTAGATTATAATTAAAAGTCTTGACTCAATTTTTAACATATGTATAGTTAAATATTTATCGAGGAATTTTTGTATCAACTTTCAAAATATTAAACTAGTCTACTAATATTGTACACAACAACTGAAATTCTCAACCATCATTTTCATTGAGATTCATTGGACCGAAGATTGTATGAATGTTTATTTTACCAATGCAAAAAAATAGGGTTCGTCCGAATAAAATAATAGAAACAAAATCACTGAATTATTACATGATGTTAAAATAAATAAACATATTCAATCCAAAATTTTAAGATAATAGAGTATATAACTTTTTTACCTTTACAAACCCATAAAATTTTCAACCATTTATATATCGGTTCAAACTTGATTCAGAGACTAGTGGTATAAAAAGCTCACTCCATCGTACATTACCAGCACCCAATTATTCCCCCAACCCAAAAAAAAAATTAAAATCAACTCCGAACATTCCCAAACCACTCAAATCAGAAAAATAAAATAAAAATTAAATTAGATATTTTCAAGATTTTACAGACTTTGATTCACCAATATATGAAAAATTAAAACTTTCTCTAATATTATATTTAAATATTCATTATTAAATACAAAATTTTAATTAATCAATTGCATTAAAAATATTCAAAAATTTAACGCCTCCCAACATTATATTACCAGCACCCAGTTATCCCCCACAACAACCCAACAAAAAAAATCGAAACCCACACCGGCGATTCCCAAACCACTCAAAGAAGCATAAATAAAAGAGGAAAAAAAAAAAGAATTTAAATCAATTAAAAGACACGTCACCGGGTAACCGCTCCCCACCCTTCTTCCCCCGCAACAAACAACCGCCGTCGTCTCCCGGAGCTGGTCAACCGTTAGATCTCGTGGTCAGGGGGTGGGGGAGATTGAGGGAGTGACGTGGCATGTCCGGGGCGGGACATGCCCAAACCCGGGCGCCGGAGAACCGGGGCGGCGGTAGCGGGTGCTGCAACCCGGTGAAGAAGTCCGGTCCGGTGACGATGGACCACGTGCTGTTGGCTCTCCGGGAGAGCAAGGAGGAGAGAGAGCGGCGGATTCGGAGCCTGTTCGAGTTCTTCGACGCGGAAGACGTCGGTTACCTGGACTACGCCCAGATCGAGGAGGGTTTGTCGGCGCTCCAGATACCCGCGGGCTACAAGTACGCCAAGGACTTGCTTAGGGTTTGCGATTCGGACCGCGACGGCCGCGTCGCCTACGCCGAGTTCAAGCGCTACATGGACGACAAGGAGCTCGAGCTGTACCGGATTTTCCAGGCCATCGATGTCGAGCACAACGGCTGCATTCTCCCCGAGGAGCTATGGGACGCCCTCGTCAAGGCTGGTATATTCGCTCGCTCTTTAGGATTTTTCGTGTTTCCGGTTTTTGCAATTGAGATTGACTATGCGAAATGTGCCTTTTCGGGGATTCTGGATTGTACTTTAGGACCAGTTTTGAAAATCTAGAAACATGAATTTATGGCAAATTCTCTTTAGTTCATTGTGTTTCCGGTGTTGGCTAGAAATTGTTATTTTTTGCATTTAACTCTCGTCTCAACGAGAAGGGAGGGAGGGAATGCCTCTTGTTTAGGCTTGTTTTTGTAAGTGTGAAAATACACCAACGCAGTGCCTTAAATTTGTCATTGGATATGGTGATTCCTATATGGTATCACAGTCAATTGCTTTAACGAGACCCATGGGCCGTTGTGTTAGAACGACCCTGTTTGTAAGCACGAGAGACAGTGTAAAGCCCGTGCAAACTTCAGCCCGAATGGCTTCTTCTGAGAAGCGTGTTAGAGAGAATCCCACATCAGAAGTGGCAAGTGTGATGGACCTTTTTACAAGTGTGGATGATCCACCATTACCTTAAGGTTTTGGGTATGATATGGAAATTCCTATACCTCTCTTATTAACTAGATTCTCTGATTGTTTCGATTTGTTTGAGATTGGTTTCTTCTTTGCTGATTGGTCTGGTCGGTTCATGACCAATAAGAGATGAGAGAAGCTCTCTGGGTAGTGGTGGATTGGGTGGGTATTCCACTTTATTTTCTTTTTTTGTTAAGATAGTGGGAACAATTTAGGGTGAGAATTTAGGTTCTTTTGAGATTGTAAGGTAAAGATTGTGCTTTTGTCTATCATCTTATAAGCCCGGGCAGTTTGTTTTCCGCAGGGATTGAGATAGGAGATGAGGAGCTCGCGCGGTTTGTGGAACATGTTGATAAGGATAATAATGGGATCATTACTTTCGAGGAGTGGAGGGATTTTCTTTTGTTGTATCCTCATGAGGCTACTATAGAGAACATATATCATCATTGGGAGAGGGTGTGCCTTGTGGATATCGGAGAGCAGGCGGTTATTCCACAAGGCATCAGTAAGCATGTTCACCGGAGCAAGTACTTTATTGCAGGGGGGATAGCTGGAGCTGCTTCCCGAACTGCAACCGCTCCTCTTGATCGCTTAAAGGTGATAATGCAAGTACAGACTACAGAGATTCGGATTTTGCCTGCTATTAAGAAAATTTGGCAAGAAGGTCGCCTGATGGGGTTCTTCCGAGGCAATGGGTTGAATGTTGTCAAGGTTGCACCCGAAAGTGCTATTAAGTTTTATGCTTATGAGATGTTGAAGAAAGCTATTGGAGGGGAAGACAAGAACGACATAGGTCCTGCTGGGAGGTTACTTGCGGGTGGCATGGCTGGTGCTGTGGCGCAGACTTCCATCTACCCTCTTGACCTTGTGAAGACTAGATTACAGACAATTGTGTGCGAAGGTGGAAAGGCTCCCAATTTGGGAGTGCTGACAAAGGATATATTGATTCAGGAGGGACCTCGAGCCTTTTATAGAGGTCTTGTTCCATCCCTTCTTGGGATTATCCCTTATGCAGGCATTGACCTTGCGGCCTACGAGACCTTGAAAGAGATGTCAAAGACGTACATACTACAAGAGAGTGGTACTTTTCTTTATCCCCCGTGTCATATGTTGATTCCTTTCTTATTTTGGTGTGTGCTGTGATTATCAATTCATGTCCTGAAAACCTTGTTGTTCAGTTGAACCTGGCCCTCTTGTGCAATTGGGCTGTGGGATGGTGTCTGGGGCCCTTGGAGCAACCTGTGTCTACCCCTTGCAGGTTGTCAGGACCAGGTGCGAAACCAGTTTCTTGTTGAATAATTTGCTACAAAGTTTGTCCCTTCTTGTTCCTACTTCTCTTATCTCCCTGGGAATGGCATAGCTCATTTGGTTGATGCTTTTGCTGGACTACTCGCTAATTTTAGGGTGTATTTCCTCTTTCCTCTTCTCCGCTTAGGATGCAAGCCCATTGTACCGATCCTACTGCTGCATATGGTGGGATGAGCGACGTATTTGCAAAAACCTTGCGTAAAGAGGGTTATAGAGGTTTCTACAAGGGACTCTTTCCAAATCTTCTGAAAGTTGTACCCTCAGCAAGCATAACCTATTTGGTCTATGAAGCGATGAAGAAGTCTTTGGAACTCGATTAGCCACACAAGTCCAGTTCTCCTATGTCTGAATTTGGCTTCGGCGTCAGGAGAAATTAGGAGTATTGTTGATGACGAGAATAAGGTTAACACTAGTAGCTGAGTAGCAACATTTACAATTGTTCGGTATACCAATTAGACAGAAAATTGCTGGCCCCTCCCTTGCAGGGGGCTTGATTTTGTTAGCCGGAGAGTTTTCCTTCTTCCCCAGAGGCTTTTTTGAAGTGTTGAGGCAGACTAGCCTCGCATTTGATTATACTACATATAGCACATGTGCCTTACTGAGAAGGTGTACTTATATCTGGTTCTATATCCAATCCAGCATCTTAACATCTTAAGACGAGATGGATTTTTTAAAATAATGGATCCTCAACGAACATATTTCTGAAAATATGAACCGTTTGGATGGAGAGGGAGGGAAAGGTGAATGTCCTTCTAACGTGCACCTGTAGCTACACATTTAATTAAGAGAGCAAACGAAACGAAGAAGAAGAAACATCAACAGAGAGAGAGAGAGAGAGAGAGAGAGCAATAACTTTGACCAGAAACTCGGTAATGAAGCAACCATTACACTTGGCTTAGTAATTAAGACATTTGGGACCTTTTCAACTACAATACAAGTACACACCGAGTGAACTAACACTCGATGTTTATGTTGAGGACATACAAAAACAAGTTAAGTACATATACACATAAATTAACCACTCGATGTGTAGCTCAAGTGATAAACGATAAGACCGAGATTTGTTTGCATTCTAAGATCAAGTTCTAGTTGGGTGAATAAACAAGAAAAAATAACAACAAAGCAAACCCGGAAGAAAGGCATAAGCCTTCCCTTTGCCTATGTGACTTGCCGTTTTGCCCCTAGTCCTTCCCACCTATCTTCTACGAGGAAGAAGATACTTAAGCGGGCTGAACCATTCCCCCATAGGTACCTTCTTCATTTTTTTTCTCCTCCTCCGCCGCATCCTCTCAAGCCTCCAAGAACCAAACCCTCTTAATGACTGCTTCAGGTGCAAGTTATAACTAAGTACCCACGTATATAACGAGCTCTAATTATCCGTACGAACTTCAAAAGTTTTTTCTTACGAGCTATTTAGCTAGTTCCGGAGAGCTCGAGATGTGTCCTAAGCCGATAGATCAGCAAGCGAAAGTCGTAGGTTGGAGCTGGTCCACCAACGGCATTATTCTCCCATTTAACCCACTAACTATATTTTATTAATCGTATGTGATTGTGCTTTATATAATTAGCTCCAGGAGGACCATGGCTTTGAGTGAGGCGGCTAAAATAAGTAGGATAAACTTTTTCACGAGTTAAGTAATTAACAATATAGTATAAAGATGTAACGTTCAGAATATGATGAGATTAAGATTTAATTTCTTATACATTGAAAAGCGCCGAAAGGAGGAAGGGTGGTGGACAGGTGGGAGGTTGGCGTTTCTTAGAGTTGCTTTAGTACTTCAAATATAAACAAATTGCAAAGGTGGGACTGAGTCAGTTTAAGCTTTATCTACACTCAGTTTTAGGAGTGCGTAAAGAAAGGAATATGATATATTTTACGATATGTGTATGGCTTTACTCTTCGCATATATTTGTTTGGTGGATAGATTCTAACAATCATTAATCTAAATATTTTAGATTTCTGTCGAGTAGAGCAATACAAATATGGTGAATTTTTTTCGTACATATTATTGTTGTGTTCTTGAAAACAAAAATCAAAATATTTTGATTAAATTAGAATACATAGAATAAATATATATAAAAATCTGTGTCAAATGTCACTAATCCACAACCAAAATGGGAGATAATTAAACAGCTATATGTGGAAAGATTGGAAAGAGGACAACTCTCGGGTAGTGGATATCTAAAACCTCTCAATTCTCGGGTATAAGGAAAAAAATCATATAATGACAGTAAACCTGTTACAAATTTGTTAGAATCAAGTGAAAATTAAATTGAAGATGTGTCAATGGTCCGACTGTAATTTTTTTTCTCAAATTATACTTGCTTTTCATTGTCACATCCCCCGCTGTAGTATAATAACACAAGGGGACAAAGGAGCTTTTACAAGTTTTATTTCACTATTTAAGGTGGCACTAAATCTAATATCAAAATTGGATTATAAAATAGATATATAAAATACATAGACTAAAAATAATAATACCAAACAGAGAAAACGAGAACCAATTCGCATTCAACATCATGGCAAAAGTAAAAAATAAAGTCAACGAACAAAGCAGAATTCTAGCAAAAGAGGTAGTGGCTAAGGTGATGTCATTGACATAACCTCGTGAATATTTAAATTCATACGAGATGCAAACATATGAAAATTTAAATTGGACAAATTCAATAGAGAAAAAGTTGCCCACATGCAACTACATGAAAAGTTTCGAAATGTGCACAAATATTCAGATTAAAAAGATTAATCTAACCAAACTATCAAACAACCAAGAAAACAAACTAGGTACTAAGCCAAAAAAATTCCTAAAAAGATGAGATTCCGAGAAATAAAATAACACAACACAGGTCAAAATAAGATATGGTTTCACCAGGCTTCCCATGTCTGACGAAAAAAATAGGAAACCACGTGACTCAAAAAATCTTTACAGGATCACAGCATAAAAACCGTGTGAAACCACATGTAACATATTAAACTTTCCATCTTTAAATTTTGAGCCCAAAGGGATGAATCTTAGGTTTGATAGGAAAATGTTATATAAACCATATCTTAATAATAGTCAACAAAGTGGACGTGCCGGAGTGGTTATCGGGCATGACTAGAAATCATGTGGGCTTTGCCCGCGCAGGTTCGAATCCTGCCGTCCACGCTTTTTCTTTTTCCCCAATTGATTTTAGCTCCTAGGTCCCATGCCTCGTTACAAACTTCACAATATCCGTTCTATTGAACTGTGGGTTCCAAGTATCTTGAATGTCTTCATTACATTCACAATTAATCTACAAGTCAAAAACATGATAGGAGCTGAGCACTATCGGATTCTTTGGTCAAGACCAAATATGATTTATATGTTTAATCCCTTTAATGGACCAGTTCATCACTGTTCTTCATCACATCGACACAAAAAACATCAACAGCAAAATCCATCGTGAAGCTTCAATCTAATTTCTTTATCCGCTTATTGAAATGGGTTCTAAAAAATCCCAATGAAATCATTACGTTGTGGATCGAACGTAGTTTAATTAGTAGTCTATTAGCACAAAACGTGTATGATGTAAAATTTATATCAAAAAAAGAAAATAGTAACCAAGAAGTAATATGGTTTACAGGTTTAATCCTTTTAATGAACCAATTCACTGTACTAGGAAATCATTCAATTTTGTTTTTCCGCTTATTGAAAATAAAATTTAATATTATGTAGCTTGACGGACTCTGCATCTAGAAACTGTGATTTAAATTTCAGAATTTAGTCTATGTTGTTTTTTTTGTTTGAGCAATTAATTCTCTATCCCGAGCATTACTCATATATCTTGTTTGGAGTCTTTGGACCAGGATGGGAAATTGGGCTTGTGAAGAGAAGTTTCGAATCACCATTTACGAGAAACTTTGAAAAAGGATAAGATGAAGATAATGGAATTAAATACCCAAGTCTCTTTCTTCCTCGCTGTAGAAAGGAGACGACGTGCCTCTACATGAGCCTTCTAGGGGGAGACTATCACCCTAACCAGCTGACACGTGTCAAACTAAGCTTCCACGTTGTTCTACCACTTTCCATATTTTTACCCTCCAATTCCCGTTTATAACCATCCTTGTGTCAGTACTACTTTCTCCAATCTCCAGCAACCAGCAAGCTAAGTTAAAACTCAACTAACCTCGACAAAAATAACATTTGGAAATTACCCTTTTGCGTTTCCTCCATTGCATATCTGCTTCGATCATGGCGTTCCGTTCCGCGGTAAGCATCGAATTCTTGATTTTAGTAACTGTAGTCTGCTCTGTTACATATGAACAACTTATTTTGGGTTTTTTTGTGAGATAAATTATTTTTATAATTTCGGATCTTGAACGATAATGGAATTCGATTTTCCCATCTCATGCTTAATGACTGACACTGTTTTATCAGACGATTTTCTCACCTCATGTTTAATGACTGACACTGTTTTCATCAGACCATACGGTAGTTTATTTCGGGTTTTTTTACATTAATTGTTGCGAGGAATATACTTAATAAGTGTTGTACCGGGATTACTAACTGCTAATATTGTTTATAAATGTTGATTATTTATTTCTTGATGAATAAAGTTCATTGATTATAATATATTAAAGTTCCAGATTTTTTGGGTCGATGTCGAAAATTCTGCTGTTGATTTTATAAAACATTGGATACAATTTCCAGTTGAATATTGTTAGTAAGTAGATTTAATGTTATATTTTCATGATGCAGAGCCATTGGAAGGCGATGGCCAGTCGTCTAAGAACAACATCAGCGGCAACCTACGCATCGTCAACCTCTCCAAGAATGCAGGCGTACGCTCCGGCCGCCGCCGAGCAGTTCGGGCACGGCTCGAAGCCCGGGAAGAAGGTGCCGGTGAAGGGCGAGTACGTGCCGGTCTACGTGGCACTCGGGATGGTCACCCTCTCGGTGTCCCTCGGTCTGTACACGGCGAAGCAGCAGGTGCTGCACTCGCCGGGAGTGCGCGTGAAGAAGAAGATGAGGGAGACTATCCCGGAGGTGGTCGACCCGGACAAGGTGGTGGACGAGGCCGACAAGTTTGTGAAGAAGTCTTTCTTCAGGAAGGTTGCCCATGTCCAGGAGTTGGAGAATGGGCTCGGTGATGTGTTCGCGACCCCGCACAAGGCAGAGACTCTTAAGTCTGTTGGGATTGATCCCAAGCAGATGTGAAGTGGAAGAGGAGGTTAAGTGGTCGGGCCTATAAATTTCTTCTTATAATTACTTTTAAATTGTGGTTTAGATGTATGCCTGTTTTCTCTTGGTAATATATTATGGTGTTTTTATCAGTTTATTTCTACATTTAACATGTTTTCTTAGATAATCCCGGCCTTATAATAACTGAGAGGAGAAGGGAGTTGGTAGCTGCGGTGAAAAAAGTGAGAATTTTACTTCTTGTTATACGACAATTTGACAGATTCTAATACTTCTTGGGTATGGAGAGATTCAATCAATATTCGACCTCTTGGACAAAAACCAACTCCGGACAGAACTTGTCGTCGTCGCAAGTGTCGAGCGAATGTTTTTTTCTTTTGTTTAGCTTCGGGAATTGTGTAGAACCAAATATAGGAAAAATGATTTCGACAAAACCTTATTCTAGGCTTGGGGATTCGTTACAAGGACCGTTCGCCAAGCACTATTGTTCCCATTGGCACCATTTCTAGTTTCGGATATCTACTAATCTCTCTTCATAAGGCAAGGCAATTCTCAAGATGTTGGAGATCTTAGATCTACGATTTGTTTTAACTCTCTCTATCCTTGGAACGGTATTCGTTATATTTGGCTTCCAATCACGAGTCATCAGCAGTTGGGGAAAGAGAGTTCTAGAACATATTTTTTGAACCATCTCCTATTCTTTCTAATGGAGGAAACTAAAGTATCGATAATTAAGTATTTCTGATTTCTAATTTTTCAATACACAACAATGTTCAACATTTGAAGAACATTATCAAATTTAAAATTTTGTATTGACTCGAATTAAGATTGATCGTTTTAAATATTTAGTAAAAGAATAAAATTGCAGCACAAGGGAAAAAAAATTTCTTTGCGTGAATTGTATTTGTCTATGAAAAGTAGCCGCCAAACTAGCAAGTTTTGCACTTGTTACACATGTTTGTGCCTTTGAACAAGTATTACCTTAATTAAGCTAGGCTCAAGCAAAACATTTTCACTAGAGAAGATAATTAAGACTCCATAAGTGGTCCCAACCCGTTCAGTAATACTATTTCTATTTGTACAACAGATATCTAATAAATTATATTAATACAAAGTGAATTTTATACCATCCATCACAAACTTGAGCGAAACTAGGCCTCGAATGATAAAACTAAAAACCCAATGGGCCTGGAAACACGAGACGGGGACTCATAGTATGGGCCCATTATTCAGACCAGCTGAAGCCCAAAGCGCAGAGAGAGTCTAACTCCAGACTACGTTGTGAATCCGACGTGTCGTCCTCCCATTGGTCTGTTTCTCGTGGCAGACCCTCTGATTGGCCAAAACAACACGACGCCAACTGCGTCTCCAGGGTCAAACCACCCGCACTATATAACTCCCTCCTCCAACCAAGTAAATCTTCCATAAATTCCCATCTTGTCCTCCTCTTCTCCCTCTCCCTCGATAGGCTTCTCTTAGATTCAGATTCATTTCTCTCCCCGATCGGTTAACTAACTTCCTCCCCTAGGGGTTTAGAGTAAAAAATAGAAAGAAGGAGGGGCAAAATCGGAAAAAACTTGAAAAGTAGCTGAGATAGTGTGAGAGAGAGAGAGATGGGAGAGTGGAAGCGCTTCTCTCTTGGACTCGCGGCGGTCCTCGTGGCGGCGTTCGTCTCGCTTCCGGTGCTTCGTGCCTCCTCCGGTGACGAAACGGTAACTATTGAGCTCGATTTTTTGTTCATTTAAAAGTTTTTCTTATCTGTTTATTAATTATGGATTTGTGCGTCATTTGTTTTTTTTATTATCAGATCTTCTACGATTCGTTTGACGAGTCGTTCAAAGGGCGATGGATCGTCTCCGAGAAAGAAGACTACCAAGGTAACTTTCGTTTTAACGGTCTTTCCTTTGAGCTTAGATCGTCGTTTAGCTTGTTGTGATTAAGCGTTTTAGCTTAGCTCCTTGCAGATACGTTAATTTAACGGTTTACGGTTTAATTAAACCTGTAAGCTTGTTGATCCAGTAGCGGTAGCTCGTTATATCTGAGATTTAATGATTGCGAGCCTCTAGGTCGTTTGCCTGTGTTGTTGTTTTCTATATTTTCTTGTGGATCTAGAAGGTGTGTGGCTTTTAAATGGAAAATTCACATTAGGTCCTTTAGGATTGATGATTTTTCAGTTTAGTACTGCGCGGACTAAAAGATATTGCTCTGGCTTTCCACTGTGGTTATATATGTTATAGGACTCTTTTTGGCTTATAATGGAGATTCTAAATTGGTGTTTCCGAACCCGATGGAACTAAAATGAAAATGTGTTAAACTACCAGGTAATGTATGGAGTTAGTCATCGGTATTATTTGAGTTTTACGTGGAAGAAGCTGGTCTTGGAGTTGTTATATTATGGGTTTTACATGTGGCACAGAGGGAAATATGTTATAGGTTGTATGTGAATCTTAGAAAAGGGAAGAATCTGGGTTTTACTTGGAAGAAGCTGATCATCCATTTTTTTTCATGCTTAGGTCGAAGTCATTTTCAAATTGGTTGATGCTGCTGCATGTTTGTTTCTTCTGATTTGCTAATGCTAGGGTGCTTTCTTGTTTTACTTTCCATCTAGCAAAAGCATGGCTCACATTTGCTTTTATCTTGACTATGATTCTAGGTGTTTGGAAGCATGAGAAGAGTGAGGGGCACGAGGATTATGGTCTTCTTGTGAGTGAGAAGGCCCGAAAGTATGCCATCGTGAAGGAACTTGATGAGCCTGTCAATCTCAAGGACGGGACTGTCGTGCTCCAGTTTGAGACCCGCCTACAAAATGGGCTTGAATGTGGTGGTGCTTATATCAAATATCTGCGCCCTCAGGAGGCTGGTTGGGTTGCCAAGGAGTTTGATAACGAGTCTCCTTATTCGATCATGTTTGGACCTGACAAGTGTGGAACCACAAACAAGGTGCACTTCATCCTAAAGCATAAGAACCCCAAGAGTGGAGAGTATGTTGAACACCACCTTAAGTTCCCACCAACTGTCCCATCTGACAAGCTGACTCACGTTTACACTGCCATTTTGAAACCGGACAACGAAGTGAGAATTTTGGTTGATGGAGAAGAGAAGAAGAAAGCCAATTTCCTTTCATCTGACGATTTTGAGCCTCCTCTAATCCCTGCCAAGACAATTCCTGACCCAGATGATAAGAAGCCTGAGGACTGGGATGAGAGAGCTAAAATTCCTGATCCCAGTGCTGTGAAGCCAGATGACTGGGATGAGGATGCCCCTATGGAGATTGAAGATGAAGAAGCTGTCAAACCTGAGGGATGGCTAGATGATGAGCCTGAAGAGGTTGACGATCCTGAAGCTGCCAAACCCGAAGATTGGGATGATGAAGAGGATGGTGAGTGGGAAGCTCCAAAGATCGACAACCCCAAGTGTGAGACAGCTCCTGGTTGTGGTGAGTGGAAGAAGCCAATGAAGACGAATCCAGCATACAAGGGAAAATGGCACGCACCTCTTATCGACAACCCCAGTTACAAGGGTATCTGGAAGCCACGTGATATTCCAAACCCTGATTACTTTGAGCTTGAGAGGCCCAACTTTGAGCCTATTGCTGCAATTGGTATTGAGATCTGGACAATGCAAGACGGCATACTGTTTGACAACGTATTGATAGCTTCGGACGAGAAGGTTGCTAGCACCATCCGTGCAGAACAGTGGAAGCCCAAGTTTGATGCTGAAAAGGCAAAGGAGAAAGCTGAGGAAGAAGCTGCTGCTACTTCAGATGGTCTTGCTGGCATTCAGGTACAGCCCTTAATTTCATGTATGCATTTTTGTATTACAATATATTGCGGAATATATTGACAATTACAGCTGACGAATCTTACTCATCTTGCAGAAAAAGGTCTTTGATCTTCTGTACCAGGTTGCTGATCTTCCTTTCTTGGCCGCTTACAAAGACAAGTTTCTTGTAAGTTTGATCGGCTGTTCTCTGTCCTTCTATTTGATGCCAATTCGTGGATGCACCCTTTAATAGAGCATTTCTTTTCCATTCAGGAACTTATCGAGAAGGCAGAAAAGCAACCAAACGTCACCATCGGTGTCCTTGTTTCAATCATCGTGGTGATTCTGTCTCTTTTAGTTAAGCTACTCTTTGGCGGAAAGAAGCCAGTAAGTCCTTCCGACACATCATCCTTTTCTGTTTCTGATCCTCACAGCTCGACGCTAGGTGCTAGACTTGTAATGCGTAAACTCGACTCATTATGTTTGCTAATTTTCAGGCCAAAGTAGAGGCAACACCTACCCCTGCCGCCGCCGCAGCCTCAGAGAGCAGTGGAGAGAAGGCCGAGGAGACGACGGAGAATGATGACGCCGCAGCTGCTGCGCCTGCTCGCCGAAGGACAAGACGTGAAACCTGAGGAATTTTCCTCCGTCTTCGGACTCCTTCCTGCCTGCCTCGTTGATTTTCCCTTTACTATAGAACTTGAAATGTAGACTGTTTGTGGCTGGATTCTTTCGCTGCTCCTAATTGTTTTGGCTTAATTTTGGGCAATCGGATCAGATGTATCAAGAGACTCCAGTTAGTTCCCCTTTTGAGCGGAAATTTGTTCGGGTACTCGGAGTCGATCCAGATGGTGTTTAATTCAGACCAACCAATTAGATGGGTTAATTTAGGTGGAAGCTGTACCTTTTGGTTCTCGTGACATTTAAGTTACAAATTTTGCTTGTCAAGCCTTTTTGTGTCGTACGCGGAAAACAAAAATGGGTTAAACTTCAGTGCTTTGACATGCCAATTTCCCCGGATAACAAAAGTACTGGGATTAAACTGTGAATATCGCACTGTTGATCTCGCTAATTACTTACCCATTTGCGTTCTCGACTTTTTTTCTTGTCCGCGGCGGCCACTGAATTGTTGTTATTATTAGTTGCTACGCTTAATTGTTGATTAATTTGTTGGCTGTCTAACTTTGTTGATTTCCTTTCTGAATAAAAGGGAGGGGAATGTGGGACGAAGTTCCGGGTTCGGCTTGACTTTTATTTTGTTATAATCGGTAGTAATTCTATTCTGATTTTATTTATCTTTTGGTTAGTTTCAAGTTAGTAAGTAAAAAGTTGTGGACCTGTGGTGGCCAAGATTGACATTAATATCAGTGTCACACAGCAGATAATCATAAGCAATTTTGATATTTCTAGGTGATTTTTAATGCTAATAAAACTGTTATTGTAGTGCATTTAGCACATTTGGCAAGAAAATGTAATGAAATAATAAACGATTTATTGTGAATAAATCAACTACTATCATTAACCTGAAGGCTGAAACAAACTTGGCATAATTACGGATATCTACGACTCTACTAGTATGAGATAGTATAGTACTCAACGGAAAGTAGTATCTCGTAATTATGATGAGCAACCAGATCCGGTAAATTGACAGGCTATATACTAAAGGCTGACTCAAGATTCAACCCATACGATTACTTAATAACATAAGGGGCTAATTGATGGCACCAAACTAGAACCCTCAAAAAAAAAAAAATTTGTTAGTATTTCATCATTTAAAATGTTCTACTTAAATTTAGATTAACCTGCCAATAAAATTTTAAGTACCAATTAATTTCAACCAAAAAATTCGTTCATCTTCTTCTTGTCATATTGGATTAAAACAAAACTGATACGCCTTAATAAACATAAAAACATACATTATCATTTATAAGAGCAAATTACACGGCAAAAACTCTCACTTCTTAGCAATCTGCATCATATGCATTTTGCCGGGCAATCCATTAACCCAAATCTGTCTTCACCAATTTTGACATTCAGGAAGCCACTATATAAGATCAACATCCGCAGGAATCAATATCACTCACAAACACAAAACCAATCTTGTGCTCAAGTCTCAACCAATTACATAATCAGTCACTGAAGTAGTTTCTTCCTCGAGATGGGTTTTACTCCTTCAACCAAATATTGCTTGTTGGCTTTGTTCCTCATTGTAGGAAATTGGGGCTACCATGTGAGTGCCCGCGAGCTCCACGAGCAATCTATGGCGCAGAGGCACGAGCAATGGATGGCGAAGCATGGAAAGGTCTATAAAGATGCAGCCGAGAAAGAGAGACGCGCCCAAATTTTCAAGGACAACGTGGAGTTCATCGAATCATTCAATGCTGGTGGGGATAGATCATATACATTGGAAGTCAACAAGTTTGCTGACCTGACAAGAGAAGAGTTCAAGGATTTGTACACTGGCTACAAGAAGCCTTTTGTAAGAAGAATCACTTCTTTTAAGTATGAAAATGTGAGTGATGTCCCTATAAGCATAGATTGGAGGACCAAAGGTGCTGTCACTCCAATTAAGAACCAAGGACAATGCGGTTAGTCCTCTTCCCATTTTTTTAATATTTATTACAGACTTCATTTAGACCGAGTAACATATATTCAAGTCGAATAAGATTTTTTCAAATGTGTCAAAGCTAAATTGTGGAATCATAAACAGGGAGTTGCTGGGCTTTCTCGGCAATAGCAGCCACCGAAGGGATCAACCAACTGAGCACAGGAAAGCTGATCTCCCTGTCCGAGCAAGAGCTGGTCGACTGTGTCGCGGCTGATGCCGGATGCAACGGAGGTGAAATGGAGGACGCGTTTGAGTTCATGATCGACAACCATGGGATAACCAGCGAAGCCAATTACCCTTACACGGCAGCCGATGGGACGTGCAACGCTAATAAGGAGAGCTCCCACATCGCCAACATAACCGGCTACGAGGTCGTTCCGGCCAACAGCGAGGCAGCCCTATTGAAAGCCGTCGCCAACCAGCCCGTGTCGGTGTCCGTGGACGCTGGAGGTTCCTTCCAGTTCTACTCGAACGGTGTTTTTAGCGACGCCAATTGTGGTACCGAGCTGGACCATGGCGTTGCAGCGGTTGGCTACGGGACCACGAGCGATGGTACCAAATACTGGCTGGTGAAGAACTCTTGGGGAAACGACTGGGGCGAGGAAGGGTACATAAGATTGGAGCGAGATGTTGCAGCCGAGAAGGAATTTGTGGGATAGCCATGGACTCCTCGTACCCTGTTGCCTAGAAAGAGGATGTTGTTGGACATGTACGTTCAAGTGCGTAGGATTACATTACATTGCCTTTTTAAGGCATTTTTGTTATAGTACTTGTTATCTTGATGCTAGAAACGGGGACACAAGTACAAGCTGTAAAATATATCTGCTTTTTTATGTGTGGAAAATTATGAATTGTAATCGGTGCTCTCAAGTACATAGATGCAAAAAGTTTGTCCATCAATGTGTTACGAGTTACTACCAACTCTGATGTTTATTCAAATTTTAAATCAAAATTGAACATTACGAGATGCAAATGTCCCTTATGATAATATCACTTCTTTGTAAGCTTAAATTCAATATATTCATAAAAATTAAATATATTGCCATGTATAATAATAATGTGATAACCCAAAAACAAATTGGAAGTCAATAATTTAGTGGAAAGGAAAGATGTTTCATGTCTATCATCTTAACTGCACAAAGTATAGATGAAGAGTAAATTACATTTGGTCAATTCTAGTTTGGAGTATTTAGTGTTGGCTCTTGTGTAATTCATAAATCGATTAAAAAAATGTCTTAGTATGACAAAATTATATCATTTGGTCCCCAACCCCAAAACGGGCATATTTCTTCGGCGAGGGGCTACTAAAAATGACAAATATACTCTTGGCCTAAAAAATATTCTCTCTCCTCTTCCTCTTCCTTCTTTCTCCTTTCTCTTCCTCATCCTCCTCCCTCTTCCACTCTCCTCCTCCGCCCTCCTTCTCCACCTTCTTCCCTTCCTCCCTCCTCCTCCTCTTAGAAAACGGCCTAGGCTAAACAAACGCCTACTTCCCATTTAACTCCTCCCTCTGTTACCTCTCTTCCCACCCTTAATTCCAAGTCCAGCTAAAGAAATGGAAGATAGCTCCCTCGCCCACAACACACAAGCCATTATCCTCGGCCTAGTCCCATACCCCGAGTCTGTCCCCGCCCTCAGCAAGCCCCACCACTTCCACCCCCAACCAACTGCATCCACTCCCCTGACCACATCCACTGCTTCCACGCCTCCTTCATAGGCCACAACTTCCTCGGCTTCGTTGCCGCCCTCTCCCACTCTGCCTGCACCATCGCCTCACCTACGAAGTAGACATCCTGATGCTCTAGTTCCTCCCTGAGGAGCTCCGGTTGGCAATTATCAAAATCGTGCCTTACTTCCTCGACGGGTTCGAAAACCCTAGTCGGATCGACTACAGAATCGACCACGATGCCAACTTCGCTGCCTAACTGTATTGCCTGGCTCGGATTGGGGTCCTCACCGAGGAGGACTACCCGGCTGTTGTGTTTAGGGTTTTTGTTAGGTACATGGAGCTAATGAGGATGATGTAGTTGGGATGCTCAAGATGTACAAAGTGGAGGTACTCGGGAAGGTCCCCATTATACGACATTTCCTCTTCGGCTCCCTCATTAAGTGGTGCATCGTATTGCCTAATGTTTAAGTGAGACTTTGGTTTCAAAGGAAATAGTATGAAGGAGAAGGAGGGCGAAGGAGACGAAGAAGGTGGAGGAGGAGGACGAAGGAGGAGAAAAGAGAAAGAGGAGGAGGAAGAAGAAGGAAGAGGAGAGAGTGTTTTTTAGGCTATGGGTATATTTGTCATTTCTCGTGGCCCCTCGCCAAAGAAGTACGTCAGTTCCAATGTCTGGGGCCAAATGATATAATTTTGTCATGTTAAGAAGACTTTTTAATCTATTTGCGAATTAAAGGGGATCAGCGTTAAATACTCTAAACTAGAGAGAGCCACATATAATTTACCGATAGATAAATTGGCAGAGGGCGAGTATTGAATTACTGGTGAGTGTAACTATTATTGTAAAATTTATCTTTAAGAAAGTCATTTATAGTCTAATTCGACGAGATTACAGAGAGATGTTGAGGAAGCCTACAATTTTAAGAGACCGTCCCCAAATAATCGTTGATGTTAACGAAAAAATTGAGTAACAAGAGACGTTGTGGTTTAACGATACAAAAAGTTATAAACTTCAAAGAATTATAAGATTCAAACCTTTACAATTGTATAAAAATTTACATATAAATTTTTTTAGTATAATAAAATTGGATAAAGAATACAGCAACATGTATCTTGGGAAATTTGGAACCGTCCTCTCTATTTGAGCATGCACTACGTACCCAAATCGTAAGTTACCCAAAAAACATCTCCAAGCTTGACACTAATGTTGGGATAACATTCAACAAGTAGTATCTCGTAATTATAATGAGCGACCGGATCCGCTAAATTCAAAGGCCAAACTAAATGGTGAATTTAGATTCAACCGAAGCGATTATTTTAAAACCGCTAGGGGTTAATATATTGGCACCGATTGCTAGAGTTGCTAGACTAAATGACACGGCAAAAAGCCTCACTTTCTTAGAATTCTGCATCATGTGCATTTTGCCAGTTGATCCATGAAAACTATATGTTTTCATTCGGGAAGCCGCTATATAAGATCAACACTCGCAGGAAGAAATGTCATTCACAAATACAAACCAACCTTGTTCTTAAATCTCTTCAACCTATTAGTTCATCAGCCACACTGAAATAAATAGTTTCTTCCCCAATATGGGTTTTACTCCTTCAATCATATATTGCTTGTTGGCTCTCTTCCTCATTCTAGGAAATTGGGGCTACCATGTGAGCGCCCGCGAGCTCCACGAGCAATCTATGGTGCAGAGGCACGAGCAATGGATGGCGAAGCACGGAAAGGTCTATAAAGATGGAGACGAGAAAGAGAGACGCACCCAAATCTTCAAGGACAACGTGGAGTTCATCGAATCGTTCAATGCTGGTGAGGATAGATCATATACATTGGAAGTAAACAAGTTTGCTGACCTGACAAGAGAAGAGTTCAAGGATTTGTACACTGGCTACAAGAAGCCTTTTGTAAGAAGTATCACTTCTTTTAGGTATGAAAATGCGAGTGATGTCCCTATAAGCATGGATTGGAGGACCAAAGGTGCAGTCACTCCTATTAAGAACCAAGGGCAATGCGGTTAGTCCTCTTCCCATTTTTCAATATTTATTAAGATTCGTTGTATTATACACGTGGTATCCGACCCTACTAAACCGACTAGTCCAGATTTGAGTCCAACTCTAAGTTGTGGAATCATAAACAGGGAGTTGCTGGGCTTTCTCGGCAATAGCAGCCACCGAAGGAATCAACCAACTGACCACAGGAAAGCTGATCTCCCTGTCCGAGCAAGAGCTGGTCGATTGTGTCGCGGCTGATGCAGGATGCGATGGAGGTGAAATGGAGGACGCGTTCGAGTTCATGGTCGACAACCACGGGATAACCAGCGAAGCCAATTACCCCTACACGGCAGCCGACGGGACCTGCAATGCAAACAAGGAGAGCTCCCACGTCGCCAGCATCACCGGCTACGAGGTGGTTCCGGCCAACAGTGAGGCAGCCCTCTTGAAAGCTGTCGCCAACCAGCCCGTGTCAGTGTCCGTGGACGCAGGAGGCTCCTTCCAGTTCTACTCGAACGGGGTTTTTAGTGACGCCAATTGTGGTACCGAGCTGGACCATGGCATTGCAGCCGTTGGCTACGGGACCACGAGCGATGGTACCAAGTACTGGCTGGTGAAGAACTCTTGGGGGACCGACTGGGGCGAGGAAGGGTACATAAGATTGGAGCGAGACGTTGAGGCCGAGGAAGGAATCTGTGGGATTGCCATGGACTCCTCGTATCCCGTTGCCTAGGAGGAGGATCTTGGCCAAGTACTTTTCTACATTCCAAGTGTAAGATTATATTGCCTTCTTCGAGGAATCTGTGTTTGTAATATATTTTGTAATTACGTATTCGTACATGTGATCTTGATGTTGGTCATCAAGATAGACAAAAAATTACAAACCGTAAAACTACTTTCTTTTTTGGGTAAATTACATCTGGCCCCCTCTACTTTAAACAAATAGACGATTTCCCCCCTGTATTTCGTAAACCGATTAAAAACCCCTCATAGTTTGGACAAATTATACGATTTTCCCCCTTTTGCCGGAACCGGAGCAAATCTCCGGCGAGGAGGGACGAGAAATGTCAAAATTACCCTTATACTAACAAATAAAAAAAACAAAAAACCCCTCTCTCTCCTTCCTCCTTCCCCTCCCCACTCCCCCTTCAATCATCGAAACTAAAAACCTTAAAAGTAACATCTTCTCGGCTACAGATTAACAAAATACCAAATTAACAAAATAACACAATTAACATTTTTAATATCAGATTAACAAAATCAAAAACCACAAACCCACAACAACCCATTTCTAATACCCATTTGCAATCCCTAACATGACAAATCATAGCTCAATTTATGCCCGAAAGACAAGATCTTTAACATCAGAAGAAGAAGAAAACAAAACGACATATTCTCGGCTCCGACGACCTTCCCCTCGAACCCATACACTGACTGTGGTCGGCTTTGAGCTCCTCAAAAAGGACATGTCCGGACTCACCCTCTCCGACGCTTCTTCCTTGCTGGAGGAGGACCGTACTACAGCAACCAAACCAAACCAACCTCCTAATTAATCCCAAAGCCACCAAATCCTACGGCTTTTAATTTTACTTGCATAGTTCCTAAAATATCCAATTAGGGTTAATTTTTTAGATTGAATTCTAATTGGGGAAAAAAGGGGGGAGATGGAGTTTAGACCAGAAGGCGTGGGGTGTCTTGATTCAAGGGATTCTCTTCATGGCCTGCGCTCCTCCCGCCATCTCTCTCTCTCGATCGGGAAGTTTGGGTCGGTCATAAAGAAGCAAAACGGGGAAGAAAATTTTACGAGGGTGGGGTTTTTTTTGTCCTATTAAATGTGAATGAATTATAATTTTATGATTCTTGTTACTTCCAGAATTGCCGCACTCATGTTATTAAATAAATTGTTATATGTGAATGAATTATTAAATGTGTTCATGTTATTTTAAGTTTTTTGGTTTCCTTGATTGAAGGAGGATGAGGAGGAGGAGGAGGAAGAGGAAGGAGATTTTTTTTTTTGTTTGTTAGTGTAAGGGTAATTTTGACATTTCCCGTCCATCCTCGCCGGAGATTTGCTCCGATTCCGGCAAGAGGGGGAAAATCGTATAATTTGTCCAAACTATGAGGGGTTTTTAATCAGTTTGCAAAATACAGGGGGGAAATCGTCTATTTGTTTAAAGTAGAGGGGGCCAGATGTAATTTACCCTTTTTTTTTGGCAAATGATGAAATGTAAACGGTGGTCTCAAAGTACATAAATACAACATGTCGTCCATCTGCGAAGTGAGAAGGTCTTACGACTATTACGATTTTAATTGATCGATTAACTAAAATTCAAATAAAAGAAAAATTCTACTTTAAATTCGATTTTGGGAAATTATGAAATGTGAACAGTCAGCAGCTGATGCATCGAACCATGATCGAACTTGTAGCTGACCTAAGATATGAAATTGGTTTGCAACAATTCCTACTATTTTCTGTTATGAAGTATTTCTTCTTTTTCTGTCTGGAATATAGTATATATTTTAATGATGCGCGTCACCCGCTGATATCTATCATATATGCACTACCACGTATTATTTGTATCAGCGCCAAAAACCTGGCGCCTCAGATCAAAATAGCCCATCTTCTACAGAAATTTTTACTTCGCCAATATAATATAGCATCCGGACCCTCCCACTCCAGATTAAAATCGGGTGAGAAAATTATTGCACTACTGCAGTGGTTCTTGTAATATAAATTTATACATGACAATGAAACTTGTCACGGTCTGAGGCTATATAACTTAGCAGTGCATCTGGTATTCAAACAAACGCACCCTAAACCCAAGTTTAGGCATACATTGGGTGATCGAAACGATGGATAGCTAGTCAATAAGCCAAGAAATAATACACCCAAAATCCAATAGGCATCTTAAACAGTTTATTGTTCACCTTATTAAAACATGTGTTGAAAAAATGTTTCTCGGTTACAAGGGAAAAAAAATTGTGTCGAAAGGATACAAAAACAAAATTGAAGTTCACTGCTGCGACATATTTTCGTTCCCTCATTCTGTGAGAATGATCACGCCTATAACTTAACTCAACTTGGCTCACCTCAATTCAACACGTTAAAGTTATTGCCGACCGCCGGTCTTCTTCCCAGCCGGAGGGGCGGAGTCCTCCTCGTCGGACTGAACATCTCCATACATCCACATCCCACGCCTGGCAGAGCGTGCTTCCTCCTGAAACTTCTCCAAAATATCAAGGGTCGCCTGCTTGTCCTTGGGCCCCCACCTAGTCCTCTTGACCATCCGAGCAAGTCCTTCCTGAACATTCAACGGAGCAGAATTAACAGGCAAAGAGCGAGAACTTTCTATTCAGAAAGTTTCGAAATTAATCACACCAACCCACACAACAAAACCACTAATAATACCTGAACCAAAGCACCATTTATGCTGATATCTGAATCCGCAGCAACCAGAGTGACAACAAGCACAGGTCCAGTTCCCTGACCTTTAACTTTTCCACCTGAAGCATCCCTCTCTTCGACAATTGCTTTAAACTCATTGGAACTGCCTAATGTGCTGGCACTCAGATACTCTGCGGCTTCAGGACCAAAATCCTCTTCCACGTCAGGCACCTTGATATAAGCAAGGGTACATAACTGAGCAAGACCGGGTGCCCCAGACACTGAAGGATCAAGCGGGCGCAAGTCACTGTATGAAACCTCTTCTTGGTTCCCGTAATCGATGTAGAACACTTCAAACTTGTCATTCACAGATTGGACACCAGCTCTAGGTCCATTCACGATCTTCACAATTTTGAAAGGGAACTTCATCAGTGAATAATTTTGAAAAAGAACAACTTGATACACTGTAAGACGATACTGATAGCTGTATAAGATAAATTATCTCCAAGAAAAGAAAATAGAAGCAGTTTGATGCTCACCATAGCTCGGTTCCATGACTTATCCGCAGTAAACTGAGCCAGCACAATGTCACCCTTCACAGGGTTGAAAGTGCCAATTATGGGAGCTTCTCCGAGCTTTAAGGATGCAAGCTGTTGCTGAATAGAAGCAGTTTGCTGATCTCCAGCAGTCTGGACATAAAATTTACCCCCACCCAGGACCTCTGTGACCGCGACCTGGAAGAATAGTATCTCAAAGTTACTATATACATAACAAAGCAAATAGAGCAGTTTCCATTTCCAATCAAGTGCTTTATACAACCTTTAGCGTTTCCTTCTGTTTGCCTTCAACAGCTGGACCGTTGGAAACTTCCGCTCCTTCAACATAATTCTCCCATACCTGCAAGAATGAAAAGCTGTGAATAAAGTTGTGTTATAACAGAATATATAACAATTAAATCACTTTGCTACATCCTCACTTTTAGTTTCTGCCTCTTGGCTGATTTCTCTGCTTGTTCAAGAAGATGACCATCGGTAATCCGATCTAAGCCAAAGGAGGCGTGAATCTTTGCAAGGCCAGCTTCAAGAAGAAATACTGCCACATTGGTCCTTGATTCCCAAAGAGATCCGAGGAAAGTTCCATTTCTATCCATTGTTTCCACTTCGATCTGTACATGGACAAAAGTTTTAGCAAAAGGGAAACAATAAAACGGAGAATACGCTGGAGAAGGAATGGAAGTACCTCAACTTCTCTCTGCATTATCTTTCTCCTAAGCAGAGCAATCGCTTCGTTTGAATACGGTTCATCACGACCAGGGCATCTAACGCCAGAAAGGGCAAAGGCAATACTACAGGTTTCTTTTGGAATCAGAAGCTTAAAACGATGGCCGCTGAGAACATATTCTACAACAGCTGTCACTCTCCTACTTCGTTGCAGGAATGGCAGGAAATCTCTTGCTTTCTTGGCTGAAGCCTGAAAGAGAGCCAAATGTTAACTAAAGCAGGAGATTCCAGCATAACTGCCGGAAAGGTAGATATAATAAACAATTCTGACCGTAGTAAGATCCATTATATGGACGACGCCGGGGGCATCCTTTTTCTTGGATTGTTGAGCCTGCTGTGCTTCATCTTTAGGAACAGAATGGACTCCTTTTCTCCCCTTAATAGCACGTGATTCAGCAGCAAGTAGAGCATCATAGTAATTGGATCTTTCCTCAAAATCACGGTGACGGACAACACTTGCAAATCCACGGGCAACTACAAGCTCAGCAACATTAGTTCCAGTGTTCTGAGTAGTACCATTAGCAGGAGAAGGAGAAGCTACATTTCCATCAGCCTTGGCAGGAGATGAAAGGAAGATAGAACCAAAATCCATAAGTCTGTCTCCGACCCCGGCAGGTGCTCCATCTGCTGTGATGATCTTTCTTGCATACTCCATTTGGACATTCACCTGAAGAAATGCAGTGGATCACGAGAAATCAGTTATTAAGAGAGATAGAAAAACTCATTTGCAAATGGAGAAGAAACTTTATTTTGAAAAGCCCAATTGCGACGTACTTGCTTGCCAACAAGGCGTGTACGTAGAAACTCCCGAGCTTCAAATGCAAATGGCTCCGGTTTTATGTCTCTTCGGGGATTTCCCATCTTTGGGCTCTTGATACTCGAAAGATTTACACGTCTTTCAGCTGATGAACTGCCATATGGCATGGAATCATCAGCCACTATGATGCAGTCACCACTAACAACCTCCACAACCTGGAAAAAAAAAAGAGATCACTATAGAAGATGAATTCCTTGAACATAACATGACGGTGGTATAGAAACCGATGTTACCGTTCCAGTGAAGTTCTGGTCATGTATTGCTTTAGAATCTGATGCAGGGGGTACATAATTTGTCCACATCCTCAACCGGCTCTTTTTGGCGTGAAGATCTGCAGCCTTTAGGCGCTTCTTTGCATCTTCTTCCAGCATAGAAGCACTCCACTCTACATATTCAGCTAAACCCTGGAAGATGAAAGAGAAAGAAAACAGGAGTTGGTTTTGTCAAAAATCATGTTCCATATGGAAACCATACCTAGTAAAAAAGAAAAGTTTGATTACATCACAAATTGAGTTGTGAACCACAGACAACCAGGAAATACTTGTATGAACATGGCACAAATTGGCCACAAGAAAGTAACAGAAAATTTAAGAACATAATAAGGATGGGCAAGAATTGAGGACAATGAAGCACAAAAAAAACGACAAAGGATCTGGAAAAGACTGCCAAATAACAATAATGCATGTAGAATCGAAGGGAAAATGTATCTAAATTAGCAAGTACTGACTAAATCAAAGCAAGTTCAGGAGCCAACAATGGTATTACACTTCTAGAACTTTTACATAAAGTATAAGAAGTGTAGCTCATGGCCAAGATCAAATAACTAATTTGATAGAATTATAGCCACTACAGTGACGCAGATCACATACGTTCTCCACAAGTTCCAAAGCCAAGTCCTTCGCAGACTCCCCATCGGGATAATACAGGGAACCAACCAAGTTGTTGAATTTGTCTACACCCTCCAGAACAATGCGTACCTAGAGAGAAAAGAAAGAGAAGTCAGCTACAGAAAAGTTGGAATTGAGAGTTAGAAGCAGCAGCATTTACTTCTCTATTCAGCACACGAAGCTCTGTGAAATGTTTAGCCTCCATAGCAAACGGCAATGCTGCAACTTCAGTAGCTGATGCGGAGACAGCAAGCCTTTGTGCGGAGGTCAATGGAGCTCGTGGCTCAGAAACATCACCATTTGGTTCGTCGGGCAAAACTGCTGTTTCAATAACTGGTTCTGGTGCAGCTCTCCTCCCGATTAATGGAGCCTAAAAAGCACACAGATGGAATCAATAAACTACCAAAGAACACCATACAGCAAAGGCCAATATTTTTTTACAAGAGAGACCGGAAATGAATTTACTTGCCTTGATTCCGGCAACAAGCACTTGGACAAACTGGAAATCAGGAAGCAAATATACGCGCACGGTACTTCCATCACGAACTTGCTCAACAATACCTTGCATGGGCCTCCCCTTATTAGCAGCTAGTAAACCCATGGCATCAAAGTTGCTAGAATCACCAACAGCAGATGGAGGTAAACTTCTAATAGAGTCCTCTGCAGCGCCAGGTGTCTATAACCAGAAACACAAAATTAAAAGGAACCAGGTTAGTCAATCATATATTCATTGTTACCTAAACAGTATAAAGGACAAAACAATTAACATAGGACTGCAGTTTGCTGACCTTGGTCCATTTGCCCAAACCTTGCTGCTTAGCTTGTTCTTCAGCGCCGAGCAACTCAGCAAGGAAAGGACTTGCTTCCCCTTTACCTTGACCCTGCTCCCTGACCTGCTTTAACGGAATCTGGTTAATGCCCGATCCAAAAGAAACTTGAATCATGTCTGGAAATAAGGCAAAACATTACCTTTGCCCAGCCTTCGGCAACCACAAGCATTGCAACATTTTTATCACCAAGGAACACTGAGCCGAATTCCCGGCCAATACTTGGTACAGTGTAATCCACCTTGAAAGTTACCTCCTGTTAAGTAAAAAAATTTATAAAATGAAAGTTAGCATCACCATGCAGGAAACGCTAAGCCATTTGCCCATGAAAGCAATTACAAATATCTAATAAGAGTAAATCAAAAATTTACCTTCCCAATACAAAGCTTTCTCAAAAATTCTCTGCTCTCCCAGGCAAATGGCTCGTCAACGCCACCTCTACGGGCCTGTAATGATCAAAATAAACAATATCAAATCGTCAGATGAAATCATAGTCCGGTAACTCAAAGCAGAGCCCCTGAAGAGTTTGCGTAATTCAAAAGGCAAACATCCAGAGGAACATGCGAGTGTTTGCGGACGAGAAGTCACCAGACGAGGAGCCATGAGAGAGGCCAGGGTAATGGTCTTCTCGGGCGGGGGACCGCCCTTGCTGGTTATGGCCATAATGACCAGCGAATCCCCGGACGGGACAGCCTTCACTCGACCCCTAAACCATCCAGAGGCTCCACCTGCGGAAGTCGCCATCTCCTCCTACGCACTTCCAAGAGATCTCTACCTACACCACACAACACGTATCCTGACGTCATCAACAACATCCAGATCACTAACACACTACCAAAAACAACAGATCCGATTCGACAAATCCAATCCGAGTAATCTAGAAACGACAAGAATCGTCAACATGCATCGAACGGCGGGATCACGCGGAAACCGCATCATAAACTTCCGAGTCCGAAATCGCAACAGAAATAACCGTTTCCAGCTCGATCTACCGATGGATCAAATCCAGGCGGAGAAAAAGCGCACACAAAATAGCGACGGAGTTTGAAAATGGCGGAAATTAAAAAAAAATGAAATAGAGATCTCAGTTATACCTCGATCTCCCAATTGCCGGTCGCTTAATTTCCTCTTTTTTAAAGAAAATAAAATAAATAAGAATGTGATCTTCTTTTCTCTTCTCCCTTCTCTTTCGACGGTAGAGAGAGACGGCGGATCGGAGAGAGAAAGAGAGAGGCGGGTGATGGAGAGAGAAAAGAGGGAGCGAGGTTTGTGTATAGAGTGAGTTTATATACGAGCTCGATGGTCGAAGGATGGGTTTGTTTGGGTACGATTGCCCTCGGTTTTTCGGGTTAATTACGGTTGTTACCTTCTTAATGGTTTAATTCTTTTTTTTTTCCAGTGGAATTAAAGGTTTATCCTTTTCAAATTGCAAAATTATCGATATACTGACTTGAGCTAGTTGAGGTACAACAAGAATAATTCTCCAAAAATTTTGTTATTTTTGAATTTTTCCATCTCGAATTTTACAAAAGTTTGGATTCATATAAATGCTGGGTTAATTATTGTCAAAATATGCAAAGCATCATTATTACAGTTTAATATGAGGCATCAGACTACAAATTCGAGTATGAATTTACGAATATCATGCGGTTGTTATCGTAAATTAAGGTCGAAAAATGAGATGATTCTTTTATTGAAATGTTTATTTTTATAAAAAAAGACGGAAAATAATAAATTCTCGTCAACATTAAAAGGATGGTAGGAATGTTATTTATTGCGTTGAAGTTTTTTCTTTTGTTAACCGGCGTTATGTGGGTGGGTAGAAGGAGACAAAACTTAAAACAGCCGGCCCACATTATGATGCTTAATTTAGTTGAGAATGCATTAAATTCTGGTGCGATTTTTTGAAAATTTCTAAATTTTTGCCTCTGCATAATTAAAAAAGACACATAATTTAAGCAATACGACTTATGACCTTTAGTACATTAATCGGCAAAAAAGACGAATTTAAATTATTACGATCAGAGATCTTACTCAGTTGTAACTTAGCTTGTATCGAGAGATGGTATAAAAAAATTCACACAATAAAGGAAAAAATACAAAAGGAACAACTATTGTTTTTTTAATAAAAAAAGGAGAGACAGAAAGTGTTAAGAGTTATATTACTGCTCTTTTGGAGTCGCTATTCCTAATACCATATCAGCTATTAATTGACAAATCAAGAGTGTATCCCCAAAAGTATGTCGAATCATATATGGAAATCTCTCAAATAAGGAAAGACATAATTTTTTTTTGCTCTTTATAGGGGTTAGGATTTTATAGTATCTGGCCTCCATAAATGGGAAACCTGGCAAAAGAAATCAAAAGGTCTAAATTTAGTATTTTCCTGATCTGCTCATCAAAGTTACCGCAGAAATTTTAGGGGATTTTCTTTCCGACATCTTACCATCAGTGGTTAAATTCACAAGCTGCAAAGAAACCGAGAGGTAATTGTACAACTTCTACCAATATAAAGTATTTGTACAAATAGGTAATCTTCTGAAAAATTTTAGAAGAGAGTGAATAATTGAGTCACTTGGGCCCTTTTTTGGAGCAGTATAAGAATTAAAACAATTTAGCAGTAGTTTAGGATTCCAATCTTAATAATATATATAATTATTTGGTATAAAAAATTTATATTTTAAAAATAAAAAGTCCAGTGCTTCTTGGTAAAAATTTAATTATTAGTCACAACAATGCTACATTGTGCACTACAATATTTACTTTCTTCATTGGGATCACAGGATTTTAACTTTCTGACATTTACCATGGGGGTAAAAATTTAAATACTTGCATAGAGTTTCCAGGTCACGGGTCCCGGTAAATCTGTGGGAACCGAAAGAAAAGAACAAAATACGGTTCACTTGTTAGATTTTTGGTAGCTCAGGGTTTCCCGACAGGTATTAAAGTACACTGTACACGAGGCCAATGACTTCTTTTGGCTGTTCACACTTTATTTAGTTTTGCCGGGTTAAATTTT
>SOPF01028131.1:32719-75902 GCA_012979155.1 Hypericum perforatum | reverse complement strand
TTATTATTATTATTATTATTATTATTATTATTATTATTATTATTATTTGATGTCGTCTCACCACCACCATACGTTCACCAAAGGACCACCTTTGCAATTTTGCCATGCCTCATTATACATTCCTCCTCTCCCTTTTCCCGCTGTCCTACTGTTCCAAAGTTTCCATGTGCTTCTATTTTTCATTCAGTGTTTTATCTTCGCTTCAAACCAGTCGAATTATAAGAATTTGTAATTTTTTTAAAGAACGAATCCAGTATCTGACAAATCCAGTTTAAATAGGTTGGAGCAATTGCACTCACGTATTTAAAAGTGGCTACGCTTTTTTTTTTTGGAATCATCTGCTCTAAATCAAGGGCTATGGAATAAAAATCAGCCACACATTTTCTGTAAAACATTGTAACAGTTCGTGTAATGTTAATATGGTACTATTAAGGATCTAATTATTGGCCAGTTTTATCAATTAGGTTGGAGCAATTGCACTCACATATTTAAAAGTGGCTACGCTTTTTTTTTTTTGAATCATCTGCTCTAAATCAAGGGCTGTGGAATAAAAATCAGCCACACATTTTCTGTAAAACATTGTAACAGTTCGTGTAATGTTAATATGGTACTATTATAGATCTAATTATTGGCCAGTTTTATCAATTTAATTAAATAATGTCTATTACATTACATTCACGGAATGTTTAAGAGAAAATGAGTGGGAGAGAGAGAAGGACTGAAGGAAGAAGTTGCCTAATTAGTTAAATAATTGGATTGATAAGGGCGTTGTGCTTACATGGCTGGCAACCTTATTGAGGGGTAATTGCGCTTGAATTGTTACAAGTTATGACATATACAAGTGTGAACCTAGTGAGTAATTGGATTTTATAGTATTATATGTCGAAATATCTTATACTCTTGATAAATATTTTTAAATTCAACTTGTATAAGTTCGTATGTGATGATCAATAACATCTACAGTAGTAACAAACTCTTAACAAACTAAAAGAATTCAATTTCAATTATCTTCATGGATTATGCATTTAATAAAGACTAAACAAACATATAAAAAGAAGGCAGATAGTGTCGTAATTTCCTAATTGCTGATTAAAACGTCACTGAGTGGTCCACTTAATGTAAACTAAAGCCTACTCTCCTTTTCTATTTTGTCCTTCAGATTTTTTAGAAAACTATGGTAGATAGACAGATAATGATTGGGAGGGTGTGATTGGAGAAAGGGTGATTAAGGAAGTGACATGTGATTATGTTATGGGGCTAAGCTTCATCAACTTCACATGCCACCAATTCTATCAAAATGATGTGTGAGTGTGGGTGGGACTCCATTAAAATTAACTTTATCGGTTTTACAAAGATTAAAATTCCATTTTCTTCCCTTCACTTTCACTTGCGTTCTTTCCTTGTAATTATGCGCAAGTAGCCCTCTAATAATTCTAGTCCGGCCAATCCTTTTGGCCTAACCACCCCAATTCTGTCCATCTTATTTGTTCATCGAACATCCGTCGAATAAATTAATTTATTCCACAAAGACTCTCCACACTCAAATTTGGAGTAATGGAAACATCATAACAACTACTACCAATTGTCATAAGAGATTGTTTGCAAGTTTTTAATTGGAGGGTTTAATTTTGTCGTGCTCCCATTTAACGTCATAGGGGAGTTGCCAAATCCGAGACGAAATTTGCAAGGCAAGACACACTTACTACCCAAATCTTTATTTGATCCAAAATGATTAAAGGACACTTTAATGTACATGTAGCTACTAGCGCACAAAAATTTAAACGGGATCGATAATTGTAAATTCAAAAAAGATTTTACATCATATACAAATTATAATAATCATTACAATGATAAACTATATGAATATTCAGTTAGGAAGATTTGTTACGAATGGAATATTTTACTCGGTTGGAATTGTCGCATTTTAGTTTACTCGGTTGCTTTCTTTAATTTTCCATCCGTCATTATTGAAATGTTCTCGACCATTGCTTGTGCATTTCTAAGATGATAAAATAGTATGGCAACCAATTAATCTTAGATGTTGCGTGCCAGAATGAACTCGTATACTTATTCTGTCGATTTCAAACAATTTTTTTAATCAAATGTGTAGCACATGGCCGGTCAAATATGTACACTAACTAAACAATATACATTTATAATCTATACCAGATTTTACCTCTGTTAGTTTAGTAATTTGATTGCGTCATCTTCTGAAAGATGTACATGAATAATTATTATAAATAAATGAATGAAACTTGCGGAAAAAAATAAATCATAAACCAAAATCCGGTGACACCATTTTTTCAATATTATCCATGAACTTTTTTCAAGGGAATGATTATTTTGATCTGCCAAATTATGACCTTCGGGGAGAAAGAGAGCAGGGGGGTAATTAACTCGTTGAGAGGGAAATACAAAAGGCGGGGTTAAAAGATGGTGAGTAAACGGTAAATGGCGACAAAATTGACATAGCAATTGCACTTGGAAGAGAATTTTACTGGCGCATCGTACCGTGAAAAGAACAAAATCGGTGTTGACATAATTGATAAATAATGAGATGCAAAGTGACAAACCGTCCAAATATATCACATAAGACTTCCAACTGCGTAATTAAACAAGAGCACCACATATCACAGACTGCTCTTTCACTTTAGGAGATAAATCATATTTTGATTTATAATCTGTGTATAAAATATACGAATAGTGACAATTTTCACCCAATAAATAGAAGTCGTGATAATTTTTTTTGTATTTTGTTAATTATGAAAAATTAAGAACCTAATGAAAAATTAAAGAATATTTTATATAATTTGTAATAGTTATTTGTGTTGTTAGCACGGTCTTACACAAGAAATGGAGGTTCGGACGTCAATTATGACGAGTTTAATCAAAACATTAGGCATGATCAGTATCAATCCACGTGTCTATAGTATAAAAAATTGTTTACATGCCTAATCAAAGTTTACATATATTCCAAAATAAAAATTCACTGTTGTACTAATAATTTCGTTTAGGCTGAGAAACAAATCTTCCATTTAATCAAAATAGAAAAAACACGATAGTTAATATTTGGATAAATTGCCCTAAAGTCTTTGCTTAAATTACTATTTTGTCCTTCCTATTTCTAAAAAGAAACTTTAGTCCTTCTACTTTGATTAAATATCATCTTTAGGTCCTTGGTGCCGAAAACAGAAAATTTCTCCGGCAACAGGGAACCTGAAATGTCGATTTTGCCCTTTACTTCAAAAATTAAAAAACTGAGTGAAAAATTTCTCCTCTCTCCTCCTCATCCTCCCTCTCATCCTCCTCTCATCCCCCTCCCCCTCCTCCGCCCCTCTTCCTCTGCCCTCATCCTCCTCCTCTCCTTGTCCTTCCTCTCCTCTTCCTCCTCCTCCTTCTGCCCCCTTCCTCCTCTCATGCTTCTCCCTCTCCTCCGCCCTCCTCCTCCTCCTTCCCCCTCCCCCCCCTATCTGCCCTCCTGCTTCTTCTCCATCCTCCTCCTTTTTAATTTTTTAAGTAAAGGGCAAAATCGATATTTCGGATCTCCTATTGCCAGAGAAATTTTCTATTTCCGGCACCAAGGACCTAAGGGTGATATTTAATCAAATTAGGAGGACTAAAGTTTCTTTTTAGAAATAAGAAGGACAAAAATAATAATCTAAGCAAAGGCTGAGGATTTGAGGACAATTTGCCCTTAATATTTTTATCGAACTCTTGTTACAACAGTCACAACCTTGTGGTTTCATATATACGTATTAACATTCATATGGCCTTGCAAAGGTTCGTGCTGATACGAGTAGTATCATTATAACATTTCCATGTCCACCTAACGAACTTATTTCTGCTTTGGCTACTGATACTATGAGCTCTTGATGATTTTATCAATGAAGTATGGTTGTTCCTACAAAAACTTATAATACGTGTTAATTACTAACAACAAATGAACAAATTTAATATTTGAATTCCGGGCACAAAATCGCTCCAGTTAACAAAAGTATGGTCTTTTATATGAGCGGTTTTTATTCAAGGAGGAGGCGAGGGGTTGGAGAATTTGAACACATACATGTAACTATACATATATATTAGAAGGCCTCGAAAACCAACGTACAAAGCGTCTGGTCTGATGCGGGGACTCAGGCATAAGATCAAGGTAGCTTCTCCTGCTCGGGCTATAGGGAAGTCAAGCCCTGAGCCACCGGATATTGATGACGCCCTGTTGGAGGAGCAGGCTGTCGAGGCATGGGATTTGGCGCAAAGAATCGGATGCTTTTGGGAGGGAGATCCCTTTGAGATAAGCCAACATCTTAAGGAGGCAGCACGCGGTTAGCGATCTTGACGTTCTCGTTTTGATCCTTCGATAGACTCTCGAGGGTCCAAAGCTTTTACACTAGGCTACACTCCTTTGCGAGTGCTTTTGTGACTGACTTCTAGTTAGCGTTGTATCATCGGTTTCCTTTGATATTTGGCTCTCTAGGATGTCTTTGATATCACCGTTGTAACGGACTGTGGTATGGTGGTTCTTTTTTTGGGCGGTAATACAATTATACCTTTAAAAAAAACATATATATTAGAAGGAAATAATACTAGTGATTATATATATCTTAAAGACAACGAGTTTGAGATGTCGGGTCTAAGATATGTTAATCCATTCCAATTTAATTGCCATTGTTAGTTGGATTAGGTGTTGAATTATTTTTTTTTTGAACATAGAGGATTAAATGACATGCATGAATTTTATGCAAATTCCCAAAAATATAGGAAACAAGTAAAAAATCCATACAGTTCGATATCACATGAAAGAATTATCATTATCGCAAAATATAAATTAAATATGAAAATACACATGTCATAAACTTTTTTGTAAAAATCTAAAAATTACAGTTTTAAAATAAAAAATTCATAATAGGCTGGTGCCGCATGAAAGAAAATGTCTTTATCGCAAAACTATAAAACACAAAAATACACATGTCATTATCGCAAGAAAAAAAGTCATTATCGTGTGAAAAATGTCAATTAGCAAGAAGAAAATACGAGTGTAGTATGCCCAATTTTTTTTACCTTACAAACTGATTTGTATAATTTATACTAAATCCGTTGTGATATAAATTGTGAAACACCAAATAATTCTATTGGACAAGGGTAAAATAAAAAGCATACAAGATAAAAAATTGTCAAAAAAAATTAAGCGAACTAGTAGTCTATATGAGAGGAATATTGACATTCTTGGACTTTTTTTTTTACTTTCTTCTTTTAAACCAATTTTTTTTATTTTCACGAGGAATAAAAATTAACCCCATTTTCTGAAAAACAAAGTAAAATTTGTTAACATTTTATTCACCACTTAATTTGGACTAACGTTATTTTCTAACTCAGAAATCGATTCTGATTGTGGCTGCCACTATGGCTTCGTTAAATCGCCACCATTTTAATCTCTAGAATGGAGGGTAACTTGGCCCATTTTGTTATGTACTATATGTAATATATATATGTATTAATTATTACATAACAAAAAATATATATATTATTCTTATAAAAAATATATATTATTTTTATCAAAAATAAAAAATTGGACAAAGCTATAAGTAAAACCGTAAAATCAGCAATAATCATAATATGTGCCATTTCTTAACATTTATATACATGTATCATAACAATATAATGGCGGGCACGTAGTAGTAGTAGTCATTCCAAAAAGCAAAACAAACTCAAGATACTATACATTACTGAGTACATACAGAAATAATTCGACGATCAAGTATCCTAATATTTTAATATTCAATCATGGACGGACGCCCACAAAAGAGCTTTAATTTAAGCATCTCACAGGCTGTTGCACAGATTTTGCAATAATTACTACTCTTCATATCTGAAAAGTCACCCAACACGAATTTAATTTTAAGAAAACGTCTTGTTTGATGGTAACACTTACTAATCATCTTAAGTCTTAACCCATCATAGCCTATTTGGAAGAAGAATAAATATTCGGAAAATGGGGTTTTATTTCACAAGTTTTAATTGGAGTTTGGCTTATTAAGTTGGTGACAGATTAAGCGTTGAAATGAAATCTCACTTCCATGAAATTAAAGGATCCAAGTCCTTTTACTATCGAAATAGAAATGAATCAAATACGGATGAACCATGCATTTATACGGGGGGAAATCATGCATTTATAGAATGGAACATAAATTTACCCAATTCTACCAAAAATAAATAAATTTAAACAAAATACCATACACTATCATTGGGCGAGGGGAAAATTTTCACCGGTGGCAGGAAAAAGTAAAAGCAGGAAAGGAAAAGTGGAAATTTCCTTGACAAGAAAGGGTTAAGAGGAAAAAACCAGAGGTATCTAAATAGAACATGTTGGAAATGTAATAAACGGAGGAAAGGAGGGGTGGATTTGGCTAAATGGGAATAGCCACATCACATGGTGGTGTCTACGTTGGAGAAAGCGAGTAAACAAAACACACACATGCCCACCCCACAAAAACCAATAAATCTTATCCACAACACCTCCCCTCCAGGGGCATTTCTGTCATTTACCCCACCCCAACATCAAGTCTCAATTTTCTATAACCAAAATTTACCAATCAGTTCAAATAATTATCCAAATAATTTCAATAAGAAAAAAATAAATCAAACAGGGACAATTTGGTCATTTCAGTCACCTACGAGTTGCAATTTTACCCTGACATTTTCCCTATGCTCTCTCTCTATCAGCTTTCGCAGGGGTGCGGCCTTTTCTTTTTCCATGTACAGAAATGGGATAAGGACACATTCATGTTACCCCCAATCAACGGCTCAGATTCTCTTGTGCTTTTCTCGGCCAGCCGTTGGATTTTTCTCAACCATGGTTAAGTAGCGAACCAATCAAACAGAGCTACTAATATTAGAAACGCCAACCGTGGTTGAGTCAGTCCAATACCCCCTCTCAAGTTGTATCAGTTTGGTCCGAAGGAGAAGATGAAAGAGAAAGGTAGAGAGAGAGAGACAGAGATAGATAGATGGAGATTAGAGCTTTGAGTGTGGTTTGTTCCTTCCATTGGTGAGATCTATCTCTCCATCTCTATCCCTCTCCCGGAGAAGCTTCTCTTCTTCCATTAAAATCTAACCTTACTGGGTTTGGTTCCTCTCAAGAGCTTCCATGTTTTTTTCTCAAATTAACCTGTAGATAAAGATTCCATCTTTAGCTACACCACTCCACTCCAGATCTACTGTTTCTCAATCTGTGTTTTTGGTTCCCACCTTACTTAATCTGTTCCCTTCCCCTTTCTGTAATCATTACACCTTTAGATTCCAGCCACAGAATCACAATAATAATAGTAAAATTAATAATATTGTATATGTAACTTGCTTATGTGAGAAAATAAGAGCTACCCAGGAGCTCCTCCAGATCTGTCCCCCAGCTGTGTACCAGATCTGGGTTGTATCTTATCTCTTACAAAGGTTCGAGCTTTGTCCTGTCCGAGTGATAAAGTTTGGATCTTTAGGGTTGAGATGATGAATTACTTCCCCGACGAGGTAATTGAGCACATATTCGACTTCCTGAGCTCTCACAGGGACAGGAACTCGGTGTCCCAGGTGTGCAAAATGTGGTTCAAGATCGAGTCCTACAGTAGGAAGAAGGTCTTCATTGGGAATTGCTACTCCATTAACCCGGAGCGGGTTATTGAGAGGTTCCCTGGCCTCAGGTCAATCACCATTAAGGGGAAGCCTCATTTTGCTGACTTCAACATGGTCCCGCCCGACTGGGGTGGGTACGTGTACCCCTGGATTGAGGCCTTGGCTAGGAAGCAGGTTGTCCTCGAGGAGCTCAGGTTGAAGAGGATGGTGGTCTCTGATGAGAGCTTGGAGCTGCTCTCCAGGGCTTTTGCGGGACTCAAGTCTTTGGTACTGATTAGTTGTGAAGGATTCACCACCGACGGGCTCGCTGCTGTTGCTTCTAATTGCAAGTAAGGCCTGAGACTTGCTAGAAAGTTGCAAGTTTGTATCTTGTTGTGTCTTGTTCGTAATTTGAAAAGTGTGCAGATCTGGGTTTTATTGGATTCTTTTTGTGTTCTGTGAAATTGGTTAGAGTTATGTTACCGATGAAGGTTACGTGTAGGACTGTTATGGGGAAGTATGTTATGATTGGTGTTTCTAAGGCCACTAATGTTGACTTTGTTGATTACGTACTCATTTTATACATATTGGAAGTGTGAGATAATATAGTCTCTTTGGATGCCCTTCGAATCTTATCTGATGAGATGCTCGTTCTTTGTTGGAAATCCCCGGAGCTTGTGAAGAACTTACTAATTACTCATGGTTAGGTTAACCCATGATGGTAAGTAGGATGCAGTGCACAACGGCAGTAGTGTACTTTGTGTTTAGATCAGGTAGAATTTGTTGAATATTTATACAATTTTCTCATTTTGGTGGTCATTCTGAGAAGCTTACATGAGTCTTGAGGTTTTGTCATGACACTGGTAGGTGATTGTGTGTTTCTGTTCCTGGATGACACTTATTATCGAAGTAGTTTTCTTGTGCTTGTGCTAGACATGTTGGTCATCGACTGTTACTAAATTTTTGGGTGCGGTTTGGATTCGGAAGATTGCACTATGACCTTATTCTAAATGCTATATCTTCTCTTTCTCTAGGTCTCTGAGGGAGCTGGACTTGCAAGAGAATGAAGTTGAGGACAATAGGGGCCATTGGCTGAGCTGCTTTCCTGAAAACTGCACTTCTCTTGTATCACTTAATTTTGCGTGCCTTAAAGGAGATATTACTCTGGCAGCTCTTGAAAGGCTTGTTGCAAGGTCTCCCAACCTCAAGAGCCTGAGGTTGAACCGTGCTGTGCCCCTAGAGACACTCCAAAAGATATTGAAACAAGCACCTCAGTTGGTAGATTTGGGTGTTGGATCGTATGTTCACGATCAAGAGTCTGAGACCTTTAACAAACTAGTTGCTGCCCTCCAGAAATGCAAATCAATTTGCAGTTTGTCTGGATTTTTGGAGGTTGCTCCTCATTGCATGTCAGCTTTTCATGTGGTCTGCCCGAATCTTACTTCGTTGAATCTAAGCTATGCTCCAGGGATCCGCGGAAGTGAGCTTATAAAGCTCATCCGCTGCTGCCAAAAGCTTCAGCGGTTATGGGTATGTCATGTGAGATTTTTTGTCAGACATCCACAATCCTTTATTTTGACTTATGACAGATAGTTTTACTTTTGTTGTTGTGCAGATACTGGATTGTATTGGTGATAAGGGTTTAAAGGTCGTGGCTTCGGTCTGTAAAGATCTGCAGGAACTCAGGGTTTTCCCATCTGATCCTTATGTTGGGAATGCTGCTGTCACCGAAGATGGGCTGGTTGCAATCTCGAGTGGTTGCCCAAAACTGAACTCAATTCTGTACTTCTGCCAGCAAATGACTAATGCCGCCCTCATAACGGTGGCAAAGAACTGCCCCAACTTTGTGCGCTTCAGGCTGTGCACTCTTGACCCGATAAAGCCAGATGCAGTGACCAATCAACCTCTGGACGAAGGCTTTGGGGCGATCGTGCAATCTTGCAAAGGCCTCAAGAGGCTATCGATATCCGGGCTTCTCACAGACAAAGTCTTTCTCTACATAGGCATGTATGCTGAGCAGCTTGAAATGCTTTCGGTTGCATTTGCCGGGGAAAGTGACAAGGGAATGCAGTATGTGTTAAATGGTTGCAAGAAGCTGCGGAAGCTAGAGATCAGAGACAGCCCTTTTGGTAACGGAGCTCTTCTAATGGACGTGGGGAAATATGAGACAATGCGATCCCTTTGGATGTCGTCCTGCGAAGTTACCCTCGAAGGCTGCAAGACGCTCGCGAAGAAGATGCCCACATTGAATGTAGAGATAATCAATGAGAATGATCAGATGGAAATAAACAACGGCGACAGGCAAAGAGTTGAGAAGATGTACCTGTACCGGACAGTGGCAGGGCGGAGGAGGGACGCACCCCCCTTTGTATGGACGTTATAGGTAGGATCAATCGATCAGGAGGTGACCTTATAATAACCTTTGGCCCTGCCAACTTCTTCGGTGTTCTGATTAGTTAGGCAAAACTGGATTTATTAAATTTTTAGTCTTATGGTGTAATGTTATCTTTCTTTAAATTTATAAGATATTTGCCTTCAACGGTTATTGGCATCCGCAATGGTAGGGAAGGTGCAATAAGAACCTGATTTGAGATTTCATATGTATGTTATTGTAACAATGGTCATAATTCGCAGCCTGATTCAAGCAAAAAAGGCCTCTGACCTTGATGTATGTGCTGATATATCGAGGAATGCGTTGAACGACTTTCTGCTGCCTGACTATGAAATGAACATACCAATCTCCTGCAGTGTGAATTATCCACTTCTGGGTGATTGCAGCCTCTCCATGTGTGACACAAACATCCTCTCCAACGATTCGCAGCTCGAGTCCTTGGCAGGTCTATCACAAGCTTTTCGAGGACTTGTCCGTGGACGACTTCTGCTAGATTTTTGCAGAGGCAGGTGCAGGTGGTGCTGCATTTTGTTCTACTGCAGGGGACGGTACTTGAAAACCGTAAGACTTATGAGTGGGAAACATCACTTATTGGTTATTTTCCCCAAAAATTAGTATGCAACTTTTATGTGTACATAGATATGCAATAAGGAGCGTGCAAAAGTTTAATTGTAATGTAACAGGATGAAACATCATCTTTTGCTTTTGTTGGACCTTATAATATATTGCTACAATCAAATTTCTGGTTTGATTGAACACAAATTTATTTTAATATTATATGGTTTCTTAGGTGGAATATGAAAACAATTCTGTAGTTGGAGTTCCCGTTTCATGCAATGGTTGTTTGGATTCCTGGAAATGAATCTGTATGTGTAATGCCTTTCAAGTTCCAATTGGTTGCTCTTCTTAAGTACTACTCGTTACTTACTCGAGAAGCCTTTTCTCATAAATATGTGGCAACTAAATATATCACCAAATACCAACACAAATTAAAGCAACGTGGAATTTCTTTTTGAAAATTTATTTACAAAAAGAGAAATTTAATTTACAAGTTTAACAACAACAAAAAATAGAGAAATTCTCAACAAAAGTAAACGGAGGAACCCGTACCCGCATGCAAAATTGAAAGTCGCTAAATCCTAGTTTTGAAAACTTTATTTTCTATATTGTATACAAGTGAGTAGTGACAAAATATTCCGACTAAAAAACATTTGTATTGGTTTGTGAAAATAGTCGTCGGTATAATCACAAAACTTAACATTGTATTTGACTTTCCTTTATGAGAACTTGATGAAGAGTGAGGTTGTTAATTTGATCAAAACTTACGAGTGATGGAAGGAAATTTATTTGATCAAAATTTCTCTGTTTGTTGTTTACATTTGTATTTTCCACTTTCCTCGCCTTGTCAGTAATCTATTAACATATGAGCGCAACTGAATCTTTGAAATTCTTTGTTGACATTGAACAGAGTAGTAAAGAAATTAGCTTAAGGTTAAGAAGGCAACACTGTACTAGTTAGCATGCTTCTCATCTTATCACCAATGCCACCCATTGGAACCTCGCAAGAAAGTACGCTCTTTTTAACGTTGATGTATTGTCTCAAGTAACGACATAGATATTGTTAGGACTAAAAATTAATTATGGAGCCTAATTTAACTGTAATTCATGAATAGACCGATATTAGGACAACTATTCCGGACCGTCTCTATGTTACTTTATTTATTTTTTTCTCGTAGCAAATATAAACTTAGAAAATCTACAAGTGTACCAAATATTAGTGCAATCGAACATTAGTTGGCATGAAGCGTAATTAACGTGCTGTGTGCGCAAAATAAGGGATGCAGGACGACTTCGCAGCCGATCTAAGATGGGATGGATTAGATATGAGCCCGCCAAAATCAGGACTCGAAAATAAAAGTGGGAAAGAAAAAACTGACGGTGTGCATTTCATTCTTAGGATGCTATTATTATTTGGGGCGTAGGGCTTAGGAGAGGAGAGGAGAGGGGGAGACCACCATCTGAATTGTCATTGTCCCACTTTGGGATTTACTTGTTGGGACAAAGAGACGATAGAAGTATGTTACCTTTGCTTTTGGACCATATGAAGCGTAAGTGTGGACCACCGTACACCACACCATTCTCTTGCGCCTCCTCTTCTTCTCTTAATTGTGTGCTAATTCGAAAAATGTAAGTCTATTATTATTATTAATTGTTGTTATAATTGTTCTGTTTATGTGATGTCATCTCACCACCTCCATACCTTCTCCAAAGGACCACCTTTGGTATTCGCCATGCCTCATTATACATACCTCCTTTCCCTTTCCAAAGTTTCCATGGGCTTCTATTTTTCATTCACTGTTTTACTTTCCCTCCAAGGCTCCAACTCAATCAAATTATAAGAATTTTAAAAAATAAATAAAGACATAATCTAGTATTCAGCATATACGACTAAAATAAGTTCGAGTTAATTAATGACGGATACATGAAAGTTGAAATAATCATCCAATCTTTTTTGTGATAAAGGATTTTATTTATTTATTTTTTTTGCAACTTCAGTTTGGAACTATTTTAAATAGGAACAATTGCACTCCCGTATTTATTAGTGGTTACGCTATTTTTTGATTCATCTGCACTAACTCAAGGGCCGTGGAATGAAAATCAGCCACACATTTTCTGCAAAAGAAAGGTAACTGTTCATGTAATGTTAATATGGTACTTTTAGTGATCTAACTAGTGAGAGGGAGTTTATCAATTTAGTATTGTCTATTACATTAACAGAATGTTTAAAAGAAAATGGGAGGGAAATAAAGAAGAAGTTGCTGGCAACACTATTGAAGGGTACTTGCGCCGTAGTGGTTATAAGTTATAAGTTATAATCTTATATCCAGTGCGAATCTAGTGACGAATTAAATTTTATTATATTATTATGTCGTAAATTGCTTAGTATCTTCTTAATTCTTATGAAGTCAATTTTTATAAGTTTGAATGTGGTCATCAATAACATCTACAATAGTAATAAAGTCTTAACAAAGTAAAAGAATTCAGTTTTGGTTATCTTAGTCACATGGATTTTGCACTTAATAGGGACTAAACAAACATATGAAAAGAAGACAGACAATGCCGTAATTTCTTAATTGGTATTTAAAACGTCACCAAATAGAACACTTGAGGGAAACTGAAACATACTTTGCCCTTTTCCATTTTGTCTTACAGATTTTTTAGAAACCTATGGTAGATAGATAATGATTGGGAGGGTGTGTTTGGATAAAAGGGTGATTAAGGAAGTGACATGTGATTATGTTTTTTTTGGTGAAATGGGTGGGTGGCTTGCACCCTTTGGATTGAAATAAACAGATACAATTACAGACCAGGGGCACGCATAACATCCCCATGTACAAAAACACGACAAGCATCCGGAGGTTCCTCTAAGATACCTAATACACTAGCATTATTAATGGCAAGATTGGATAGACAATCAGCTACCCTATTACAATCACGATAACAATGGTTGATCTTGGTGCTTCCGTGGAGGCGTATAAGATCACGACAATGGGTCACGAGGGAGGAGAGTGGATGACTTGGTGGAGCTCCCTCGGTAATGAGTTGTACAGCTAGCATGGAGTCAGTCTCCACTACTAGCGGGGTGAAGTTGCGTTGTGTTGCTAGCTTGAGGCCGCGCCAGAGAGCCCAGATTTCCGATGTTAGTGCAGAGCAGTAGCCAGACGATTGGACAAAACCCACATGCCATTTGCCTTCTGAGTCCCTTATTACTCCTCCTGATCCTGCAGGGCCTGGATTTCCTCTTGAAGTCCCATCGGTGTTTAGCTTATAGCTGCCCTGTTCTGGGGGGGTCCATCTATTCATCCGAACCCGTGTATCAGTTTCGCAGTTTGGGTGGCTGAGGATGCCAGACCAGGCTCTAGTGAATTCCTTCGCTTGGTTCCTTATGAAGCTCGGTTTGTCTCCCAAGGGGATCCACCTATCAAAGACTTCATCATTTCTCCATCGCCACATCCACCAACATGACGTGGTGAAGAGAACGTTCCATGGGATCCCATCAGTCATCTTATAGTTTATAGCTATGTTGGAGCCCAACCATTCTTGTAGCCTTAGGTTAAAGAACTGGTTTTGAATCTCCCCTGGAACTAAACTTCTCCATATCTTCCTGTTGTTTGGACAGTCCCTTAGAAGGTGCACTATTGATTCCTGCTTATCTTTACATGAGGGGCAGTACGGATCGGTGGACATTTTCCTCCTGAAGCGTTCCCGATTTGTCATTAAGCGCCCCCACATGCACGTCCACAGGAGGAGCCTTAATTTCTCTGGTACTTGCAACTTCCATAGGTTCTTCCAATTTTTTCTCTGTGGATCATCCACCTGTGACATTCCTATGGAAGCCATATATGCTGACTTGGTGGTAAACTTGCCTGAACTGTCATATCGCCAAGATAGTGAGTCTGGAGTAGCTCCTGAACTGTCAACAAATGTGGCCTCAATATGTGGCCACCATCTTTCCGATAACAATGGCTTAATTGCTTGCCAATCCCAGCCCGTCCCCTCTAACCAGTAGTCGTTAACAGACTTCCTTCTTTCTTCGACCGAGATGTCTGTGTTCTGATGCCTGAGCACTCCTCCTGTTTCCAGCCATTCATCATCCCAGAATAGTATGCTCTTTCCGTCACCAACAGTCCACTTCACCCCCTTGCTTAGGTTCTGGTCGACTTTGGTCATTCCTGACCATGTGTTGGACTGACGAGCCTTCGAAAGCAGTGGCAGAGGGCGATCCGAATGCTTTACATACTTCGCTTCTAGTACTTTTGCCCACAGTGAAGTAGGCTGAGTTATAAATCTCCACCCCAATTTTGTAAGGAAGATATCATTAGCATCCCTTGCAGTCCTAATTCCCAGTCCCCCTAACAATTTGGGCTTGCATATATTCTCCCACTTAATTAGATGAACCCGTCTTTTATCATGTAGGTCGCCCCAAAGAAAGTTCCTACATACCTTATCAAGTTGCTCGCAAATACTGGCAGGAAGTTTTATCACTTGCATAGCATAAAATGGTAGGGTGGAAAGCACTGATCGGACTAGTGTGGCTCGTCCAGCTAACGTCAGTTGCTGTGATTTCCATCCAGCCAGCCGCGTTTGAGCTTTTTCGAGCATGTAGTGGAAAGTACTTTTGTCAATTCTTGAGTGAATGGCTGGAATCCCCAAGTATTTGCCGAGGTTCTCAGTTTCTTGGATGTTGAGCTCAGTACTTAGTTGGTGTCTGAGGTTCCTTGCTACATTTCTTGAGAAGTAGATTCTTGATTTGCTCCAACTTAGCTTTTGACCTGAAGCTTCGCAGAACGTATCAAGGCCCGCTTTTATCACTTGGACTTGGGAAGTGGTTGCTTCTGAAAAGAGAACAATGTCATCCGCAAAGAAGAGGTTCGAGATGTGAGGTCCCTTTCTTGTTAGGCATATCGGCTTCCATTCTTTTTGTCTCACGGAGAGCATAATCCACTGAGCAAGACGTTCCATGCACAGGACAAAAAGGTAGGGCGAGAGAGGATCGCCCTGCCTTAGGCCCCTGGTAGGAGTGAATCTTTGGGACATCTCTCCATTCCATAGTACTCTCATGGTGGAACTCGAGACACAACTCATTATAAGCTTGATGAGAGAGTTTGGGAGACCTGCGTCTATAAGTGTTTCCTCTAAAAAATCCCATCTTAATCTGTCATAAGCCTTTTCTAAGTCAATCTTAACTGCCATCCACCCTTTTGCCCCTCTTTTGGAGTTCATTGAATGGAGAATTTCTTGGAATACCACCACGTTGTCTGCTATTTGACGGCCTGGTACGAAACTACCTTGTGTGGGGGATATTAACTCCGGAAGTTTCTTCTGAATGCGGGCTACTAAAACCTTCGTCAGGATTTTATAAGCCACATTACATAAACTTATGGGACGGAATTGCTGAATACTCTCCGGAGCCGGGACTTTAGGAACTAGGACTAATAAAGTCTCATTGATCTCTGGCAGAATTGTACCTGTACGTTGAGCTTGTTGGGCAAACTTGAACAAGTGATCCTTAATCACATTCCAGCATTTCTGGTAGAAGAGTGCATGAAAGCCATCAATCCCAGGTGCCTTATTCGGTGACATTTGGTTCAGTGCTTCGTGTATCTCTTTTATGCTTATATTCCTTCCAGCTGCTGATAGTTCTTCTTGCGACCATGGGGCGAAGTGGCCACGGGGTAGAACCACATGTGAGTTCGGCTCAGCAGCAGTGTAGAGTTGCTTAAAAAAATCTACTACAAGTTTCTCAATTTCTGCCATATCCGTTGTCCAATTCCCATCACTTCTTCGCAAACTGGTCACTTTATTTCGTCGTCTGCGTATAAGTGCAGTAGTGTGAAAGTATTTCGAGTTACGATCTCCGTTGATTATCCAATTCTCTCGAGATTTTTGAAACCAAAGTAGTTCCTCTTGCTCTAGGACCTTCTCCAGCTCTTCTCTAAGTTTGGCATCCAAAGCAATGAGGCCTCTATTCGGATATGTCTCCAGAGCTTTTTGGAGTCCAGTGAGTCTAGCATAAAGTCTTCTCTTTCTTCTTTCCACATTACCAAAGACTGTACTATTCCAGGCCTGCAAATCCACCTTCAACTCTTGCAAAGCGGTCATTATGTCATGTTCAGGGTTCCACTTTTCTTTCACCACTTCTTGGAAGTTAGGGTGAGTAAGCCAAGCGCTTTGAAACCTGAATGGGCGTCGCCTTCTGTTCCCCGTGTCTTGATCCGCAAACTTAATAAGGAGAGGACGATGGTCGGATTGGAATTGGGCTAGGTGCTGTACTGAGCCTTCCGGCCATTGGTGTCTCCAGGCTTCATTTGTCAAGGCTCTGTCGAGCCTTTTAGATACTTTTAAGTTCTTCTCTTTACCCCTTGACCAAGTGAACTGGGGCCCTGAAAATCCAAGGTCTATTAACTTCGTTGCATTTATCCAATGTGCCAGGTTGATGTCTTGCTGTTGTAGTCTCCCCGATCCTCCTTTCCGCTCATTGAGGGAAGTAATAGCATTGAGATCACCTGCAACCAGCCACGGTATATCCCCTGATGGAGCTAGTTCTGCAATTTGCTCCCAATAAGGCTCAGTCCCTGTCACTGGTGGTAGCGCGTAGACAATTGTTAGCAATGAAGAAGTCTGGTCTGGTGAAGAGATTTCCACATGCAGGTACTGTGCTCTGCTTTCAATACATCGAACAGAAATAGAATCCTTCCAAAATAACCAAATACCCCCTCGTCTGCCCGATGCTTCAACCCTGTGTGAGTTAAGTCCAATTTTCTGACATACTGCATCTGCACTAATGCCGCTAATCTGGGTCTCTAAGGCAGCTGCAAGGCTAACATTATGCAAACGCATCAGAAATTTAAAAGCCCGGAGAAATCCCGGCTTTCGAGCACCACAAACATTCCATACTAGAGCTTGTATACCCATTAAGAAATTTAAATTTTGTAACAAACTAGCTTAATATAACTGGAGATTCTGAGAGATACCGACTATACTTATGCGTCTACCATCAGGTCAGCGTCTCCACTAGGTGGCTGCGCTGAATCACTTGCCTCTGTTGGTTGACAGGGTGATGGTGTAGCACTTTGCTCCACTCTACAAGCCTCCATAAGTGGTCTATCGGAGGTGTGCTCCTTCGTGTGTGTAACTGCACTCTGTCCCTCTTTGGTCTTCCCTTTTCCTGGGTTTGGGAGGACCGTGACAAGAGGGAAGGTTGTTGGTGAGGTTAGCTGGTGATTGTTTGAAGTTGTAGCTTCATTTGGATTAAGGTTCTCCTTGGATTCCTTGTAGCGGATCATGGCATCATCTAATTTGGCTTCTAATATGTTGTCCTCCTTTCGTGCTCTTTTGTGTTTCTGGTTAGGGCCTGTTTTTGTTTTTGGATCTTTGGGCTGAGGTTGGGCTAGGGGGTATCTGGTGGGGTTTCCTTTGGGACCCTTGGCTTGTGTTGGGTTGGTTTGCTTTGGGGGAATGCCCGAGCCAGCAGAGAAGGTTCTGGGGGGATTCTGGTTGTTAGACCCAGGAATTGCCTGATCAGCGTTAGACTCTTCTGGAGGAAAGAGTACACTGTACCTGTTTCCCGAGTTGTTGTGCTCCGTCCTCGAGGGGTTGGATCTGGTCGGTTTGCTTTTTTTCGATGCCACCATCCAAGGGCCAAGGTCCGATCTGTGGTTTGCGGCCGTCTCTGTACTGGAGTTAGCCGAGGTCTCATTCTTCTGTTGTGATAGCTCCTCTTCGGTTGTTTGCTTCCTAGTTCCATACGTGCATTCCTCATGAACATGCCCAAACCTTCCACACCCAAAGCAAATGGTGTGGAGGCTTTCATATTCCACTTGGATCACTGAGTCTTCGACCACCACTTCCCCTATCAATGGCTTGGTCAGATCTACCTCGATGCATAGTCTTGCAAAGTGGCCTCTGGTTTTACCTTCAGTATTGGGGTCGAGCTTAATAGGTCGGCCAAGCTGGGCAGCTATGGATCGTAGCAGGTTGTTGTGGTAGTTGTGCATCGATAGGTTCGGGAGGCGAGCCCAGATCCACGCTTTCTCGATCTGGTCATCATTGGGGGTGAAGTCTGCATGCCATCTCGTCACAGTGATGTAGTGGTCTTGTATGAGCCATGGTCCTTCTTGGAGAGCCTGCTTGAAGTCATCACCATCTGCAAAGCTAACCAGGAAGAAATTGTGAGGGAGATCTATCAACCGTATGGATGCCCTTGGATTCCAGAGTTGGTACAGACGGTTGAGAAGCGCCCTGTAACCCACCACTTTTCCAAGAACTTTGAGTATTACTGTCTTCTTCCATGGTTCCTCGAGTTGGCACTTGGCCCAGGGTGTGAGTCTGAGGTGTGGACGGGTTGGGGTTGAGTTGGGATCGAGGAAGACTGCTCCAGTAGCTAGCCAATCATCCTCCGTTTCACTGAGGTTCGGGTAGAGTGTCGGATTTGTCCCTTGGACAGAGCTCAGATAGGATCTTTTGGCCGGTGGGGTGGGGGTTGCAGAGGGGGTGGAATTAGGAGTGACGGTATGTCCTGGATCTGGGATTGGGTTATGAGTTGGAGATGGTGTGTCTGGTAAGGGGTTGCCGTGTAGGTTGGATGGTTCGGGTGAGGGATGTTGGATCGGTGGCTGGGAGTTGGTGATAGGACTGTGTTGGTGGGCGTTGGTCAGGACAGGGGAAGGAACGGACGGGGAGGTAGGACTGCGTTGGTGGGTGGCGATATCGGGTGGTTCAGGGGGGAGCTGTTGATAGAGTTGGGGGAGAGCGTTCAGAGGAGGGAATTCTGGATCCATTTTTACTAGAGTTAGTCTTTTGGTGTTTATTGTTATTACATGTGATTATGTTATGGGGCTAAGCTTCATTAACTTCACATGCTACCAATTCTATCGAATGATGTGTGAGTGTGGGTGGGTGGGACTCCATTAAAATTAACTTTATCGGTTTTACAAAAATTAAAATTCCATTTTGCATCACCTCCCTTCACTTTCACTTGTGTTCTTTCCTTGTAATTATGCGCAAGTGGGGCTCCAATAATTCTGGTCCAGCCAATCCTTTTGGCCTAACTATCCCATTTTTTCCATTTTTCCTGTTAATAGAACGTCAATCAAATAAATTGATTTATTTTGAATCGATATTAACAAAAGGATTTCACAAAAACTCTATAAGAGATTGTTTGAAAGTCTCTAATTGGATGGTTTAATTTTGTCGTGCTCCCATTAACGTCCATTTGCTTCTCCTACGTAGTCCCCTTATTAGCTTGATTGGTAGGGGAATTACCAAATCCGAGAAAAAAGTTTGCAAGGCAAGTCACACTTACTAACCAAACCTTTTATATGATAAAAAAGAATAAAATTTTTTTTATGTAATTATAAACACAGTAAATTTTTTACAAAGTCGATAATAGCAAAATTTTAAAAAAATCTTGTATCATATGTAAATATAATAGTTATTATAATAATGATCTAGATAGATCTTCTGTTAGAAAGATTTGTTACGAGTAGAATATTTATTTATGAAGTAATTGTATTTTATTTTTGTACATATATATTGGAACTTGTTTCTTTATTTCCACCAAAAATACTTAAGTACTTTATCCCATCCTTATTGAATATATGACGATTTCCTCATCCACCACACAGTAAAACTTCGCAAATGCCCGGAATTGTCACATTTTAGTGTAATCGGTTGCTTTCTTTAATTTTCTGTCCGTCATTATTGAAATGTTCTCAACCATTGCTTGTGCATTTCTAAGATGATAAAAAATAGTATGGCAACCAATTACTCTTAGATGTTGCGTGCCACGAATGAACTCGTATACTTATTATGTTGATTACAAACATATATTCTTTATTATCAAATCTGTAGCACATGGCCGGTCAAATATTTACGCTAATTAAACAATATCCATTTATAATCTAGACCAGATTTTACATCTGTTAGGTAGTTGATTGCTCCATCTTGTGAAAGGTACATCAAAGATTGTTATAAATAAATGAATGAAAATTGCGGAAAAAATAAATCATGAAACAAAATCCGGTGACGCCATTTTTGTCAATATTATCCATGAACCTTTTTCAAGGGAACGATTATTTTGATCTGCCAAATTATGACCTTCGGGGAGAAAGAGAGCATGGGGGTAATTAACTCGTTGAGAGGGAAATAAAAAAAGCGGGGTTAAAAGATGGTGAGTAAACGGTAAATCCGTAAGTGGCGACAAAATTGACATGGCAATTGCACTTGCAAGAGAATTTTACTGGCGCATCGTACGGTGGAAAGAGCAAACTCCGTATCAACATAATTGATAAATAATGAGATGCAAAGTGACAAACCCTCCAAATCTATCACATAAGATTTCCAACTGCGTAGTCAAACAGGGGCACATTTGCCTCTTCACTATGCATTTGTCATCTTCTTTCTTATGTTTGTTTTTTTTTCATTTTCACAAGTGAATAGGTTTTTTGTGATTTTGAGATCGGAATTTTAACAATGTATTTTTTTAAGTAACATGGTATTATAATTGTATGATTTGATGTATATTTTGATATACATAAAATTAATCCACTACCAAAAAAATAGTTACAATTTTCACCCCAAAATATAATTATTGAAATTTTTTTTTGTTAAAAATTTTAACTCCACAAAAAAAAATGACAAATTCAAGAAATTGTGAAAAAAATAAAGTATTTTTTGTTGCAATTTTTATCATTTATTTGTGTTGCCAAGATTATCATACACGAGAATAGAGTTTTGGACGTGATGGGACATGATTCATCAAAACTTTAACCTTCGATGCCCAAATTAGTATACTTGGTGAAGCGTGGAAGTTGATCATGACCAATTCACAACTCAAATCAACTCAGAAATCTTTCACTAGAGGTTTCTTGATGATTATCGAGATCAATTCTCTAAGAGTAAAAGAGGGAAAAGAAAAGAATATGAGATTGGACGGGTTCAATTAACATTTAATTGGCATTCATAACATGTCTAGGATTCTTATAAACAAGAAGTGAATAACTAACTCCTAACCAACTAGAAGATGAAACCACCCACGATTAAGCACAATTACGAGTTTAATTCAAATACAAGGACTTGATTGACACAAATTAAACATTATAATACAAGACAAAAACATTAGGGACTAAACTGAAAGATTGACGCATAACTTCCTCGGCGATTAGAACGTGACACGCGCCCCACTATGTCTCTCCTCACATAACTGCTCAACGGCTTTTAACAGCCATAACGACTAGTAGCCGTTATCTGCAACTGCCACAACGACTAGTAGCCGTTATCTGCAACTGCCACAACGACTAGTAGCCGTTATCTGAAACTGCCATATACATCTCTTATTCTTCTTCGATAACCACCAGCTCCGTTGTGTTTCTTCCGCTGTCTTCCACCGTGTCTCGACGAAGGAATTGTTCCACATTATACTTGGTGATATAAATGGTGAAACCCAATTAGTTACATTTTATATTTTTTAAATGTGTAAAATAAAAAAAATATTCACGAATTTGGAGTAGTGTGTCTTCCTAATACAGTAATCGGATTCCACCTATGACTGCCATTTTCTAATTTAGCTTAGGAATCTTGTGAGTAATGAATTCATTTGTTATTAGTATTCTGGTTTGATAATTGTGTTTAGCGATTGGTTTACAGTGAACTTTAACTATATCCTAGGTCCCATTTATAATTATCCATTTTCCTTTTGATGCTCCTCTTTGCTTTGTTTCTGCTGTTTTTGACTTTTTTCTGTATGCTTATTTTTAATAAAGCTTTTACTCAAATCACCAAAAAAAAGAGACTTGTTAAATCGCCACTATTCCAATCTCTGAAAATGGAGTGTAACTTGGCCCATGTTTCTCCGTATTATTTTTTCAAATAAAAAATAAAAAATAATTGGAGCGAAACTATAGGTAAAATCTGAAATCAGCAATAATCATAATATTTACATGTCATTTCTTAAACTTTATATCCATAGATCATAACACTATAATGGCGGGTACGTAGTAGTAGTAGTCATTCCAAAAGCAAAACAAACACAAGATACTATACATTACCAAGTACATAAAGAAATAATTCGTCGATCAAGTATCCTAATATTTTAATTTTCAATCATGGACGGACGGACTCCCTAAAAAAAGCTTTTATTTAAGTAAGCATCTCACTGACTGTTACACAGATTTTGCAATAATTACAGGGGCTACCCATCATATCTGAAAAGCCACCCAAAACACGAATTTAATTTTAAGAAAACGTCATGCTAACTGTTTGATGGTAAAATTTAGGGTTAATTACCCTCAGGTCCCTGAACTATTGACGATTTTGTAATAGGGTCCCTGTGTAATTTGAATAATATTTAAGGTCCCTGTGTTATAACGAAATATTACTCTCAGGTCCCTGGCTTAACCTTCGCTGACATCATCAATTTTTTTTTATTTTTTTAACACTAAATTGACCAAAATACCCTTAAGCCAAAAATAAAAAAATCCAAAAAACAAAATAAAAATTAGGGAAAAGTACAAAAAAAGTCCTGTGGTTTCACTTTTAGTCCTCCGAACCTAAATTCGTCTCGAACCTATGAAAAATTTCTTTTTCATCTCGTTTTTTTACATTTTAGTCCCAAATCTCAAATTTTTTTCAATTATTTTTATTATATCATAAATTCGTCCCGAACCTATGGAATTCCGGAAATACCCCTCACCCGCTTCCGAATTTCACCAAACGCTCAACATCAAAGTCGTAGATCTAGATCTTACGGATCCTCTCGTTTTGGAATTGCTCGATTCGGAGTATGTATGCGAAAGTTATGATTTTTCTACCGAAAGTTGACGAACTAAGCCTATCAATCATAACACGTCACCTTTTGGGAAAATATGTGTAACTTTTTCGTGTGAACTCCGATTTAGATAATTTCAAGTCGAGTAGGTTTGCAACACATTCGTCTACGACTTTTGTGTTGTGAGTTTTGTGATTTGAGCCTTGCGTTTTTGAGTTTCATGTGATTTCGGTTGGTATTAGCATTGATAGGCTTAGTTCGTCATTTTTCGGTAGAAACATCATAACTTTCGCATACATACTCCGAATCGAGCGATTCCAAAACGAGAGGATCCGTAAGATCTAGATCTACGACTTTGATGTTGAGCTTTTGGTGAAATTAGGAAGTGGGTGAGGGGTATTTCCGGAATTCCATAGGTTCGGGACGAATTTATGATATAATAAAAATAATTGAAAAACATTTGAGATTTGGGACTAAAATGTAAAAAAAATGGGATGAAAAAGAAATTTTTCATAGGTTCGGGACGAATTTAGGTTCGGAGGACTAAAAGTGAAACCACAGGACTTTTTTTGTACTTTTCCCTAATTTTTATTTTGTTTTTTGGATTTTTTTATTTTTGGCTTAAGGGTATTTTGGTCAATTCAGTGTTAAAAAAATAAAAAAAAATTGATGATGTCAGCGAAGGTTAAGCCAAGGACCTGAGAGTAATATTTCGTTATAACACAGGGACCTTAAATCTTATTCAAATTACACAGGGACCCTATTACAAAATCGTCAATAGTTCAGGGACCTGAGGGTAATTAACCCTAAAATTTAATTTTTATTCTCAACACTAACTAATCATCTTTAACTCTCAAGTTTTAACCCATCAGAGCCTATTTGGACTTTACATTTATATGGAAAATGGAGATTTATTTCCCAAGTTTTAATTGGAGTTAGCTTACTAATTTGGTGACCTATTAAGCGTTGAAATGAATAGAGAATTCATATCCTTTTACTATTGAAATAGAAATGAATCAAATACGGATGAATCATGCATTTACATGGGGGAAAAACATACATTTATGGGATAGAACGTAAATTTACACAAAATATCATACACTGTCATTGGGCCGGGGGGAAATCTTCACCAGTAGCAGAAAAAAAGTAAAAGAAGAAAGGGTAAGGTAGAAATTTCCTTGACAAGAAGGGTTAAGAGGAAAAAACCAGAGGATATAAAGAGAACATGTTGGAAATGTAATAAACGGAGAAAAGGAGGGTGGATTTGGATAAATGGGAATAGCCACATCACATGGTGGTGTCTTCCACGTTGGAGAAAGCGAGTACACACCCATGCCCAACCCACAAAGACCAATAAATCTTATCTATACTCCTCCCCTCCAGGGGCATTTCTGTCAAATTTGAACCATATTTATTTACTTACTTAGAATTTACTCTCAAATTTAGTTTTACATTATTATTTTATTATATATTCCTTGGTTTGTTTGTTAATTTTTAATTTTTATTTAGATAATTCAAATATGTTTTAAAGTAATAGGTCTGAATAAAACATGGATCTTCTTTTGGATTCTATTGATCAAATCTGGGTTCTTGATGAAAGTGAAATTTAGATCTTACTTCTAAGTCCAAGATTGAGGTTAGACCGTATAAATCCTTACCTTACCCAGAGAGAGATATTCTATCTCAATTTCACACTGACATGTTCCCTATGCTCTCTATTAGCTTTCGCAGGGGTGGGGCCTTTTCTTTTTTAATCTACAGAAATGGGATAAGGACACATGCATGTTACCCCCAATCAACGGCCCAGATTCTCTTGTACTTTTCTCGCCCGCCGTTGGATTTAGCTCAACCATGGTTAGTTTGGTAACCCCATCAAACAAAGCTACTATTATAGTATTATTAGAAACGCAACCGTGGTTGAGTAAGCACAATACCCCTCCTCAAGCTGTAGGCTGTAGCAGTGTGGTAAGTTTGGTCCGAAGCAAAGATGAGAGAAAGAGAGAGAAAGATGAGAGAGAGGTTCAAGAAGTAGCTTAGAAAGATTAGAGCTTTGAGTGTGGTTTGTTCCATTGGTCATATCTCTCCATCTCTATCCCTTTGCAGGGGAAGTGAAATCACTTCTTCCATTAAAATCTAACCCCTCCAGGTTTTGTCTGGGACTTTGCCACTTCAAGAGCTTCCAGGTTTTAATCCCCACTTTACCTGTGGATAAAGATTCCGTTTTTAGCTCCGCTCCACTCTACTCCAGATCTCATGTTTCTGCATCTGGGTTTTTAGTTCTCACCTTACCAAATCTGTTCCCTTCCCCCCTTACTGTAATCATTACACCATTAGATTCCGACCACCCAATCACAGTAAAAATAATAATATGGGATATGTAACTTTGCTTATGTGAGAAAATAAGAACTACCCAGGAGCTCCTCCAGATCTGTCCCCTAGCTGTCTGCAGATCTGGGTTGTCTCTGTCTCTTACAAAGCTTCAAGCTTTGTCCTGTCCGAGTGATAAAGTTTGGATCTTTAGGGTTGAGATGATGAATTACTTCCCCGACGAGGTAATTGAGCACATATTCGACTTCCTCAGCTCTCACAGGGACAGGAACTCGGTGTCCCAGGTGTGCAAAATGTGGTTCAAGATTGAGTGCTATAGCAGGAAGAAGGTCTTCATTGGGAACTGCTATTCCATTAGCCCGGAGCGAGTTATTGAGAGGTTCCCTGGCCTCAGGTCCATCACCATAAAGGGGAAGCCTCATTTTGCTGACTTCAACATGGTCCCGCCTGACTGGGGCGGGTACGTATACCCCTGGATTGAGACCTTGGCTAGGAAGCAGGTGATCCTCGAGGAGCTCAGGTTGAAGAGGATGGTGGTCTCTGATGAGAGCTTGGAGTTGCTCTCCAGGGCTTTTGCGGGATTCAAGTCTTTGGTGCTGATTAGTTGCGAAGGGTTCACCACCGATGGACTTGCTGCTGTTGCTTCTAATTGCAAGTAAGGCCTGAGATTAGTTAAAAAGCTGCAAGTTTTTATCTCGTTGTGTTTCTTTTGCAGTCGGAAAAATATTGCAGATCTGAGTTTTCTTGGATTTTTTGTGTTCTGCGAACTGGTTAGAGTTGACCTTTTCTGTTGCCGAAGAAGGTTATGTGTAGGACTGTTCTGGGAAAGTATGTTATGGTTGATGTTTCTGAGGTCCCTAATGTTGAAGTTGTTGATTACACTCATTTTATGCTTATTGGAAGTATGAGATACGATAGTCTATTTGGGTGCCCACGAATCTTACCCAATGTGATGCTTGGGCTTTTTGGTAATCCCAGGAGCTCCTGAAGAACTTACTATCTGACTTACTTCGCAATGGAACAAGTTCATTTGATTCAGGGACACTAGTGACTCGGATTTTTTTCACAAATTGCAGTCTTCATATGGATATTTTTAAAAATATTATTCCTCACCTGGCACTTAGAATTTGCTGATTTGAAGTGAAATTTCCATATAGCGAGTTAGTGGTTGGCAACTTAATAATGGTTAGTTAACCCATGAATCATGATGGTGAGTGGGATGTAGTTTTCATGAATCATTGGTCTTTGATTAGTACTAAGTTTTTGGGTGGGGGTATGGATTCAGAAGATGATGCATGTGGGATTCACGATAAAGTCTTATTCGAAATGCTCTTTCTTTCTCCAGGTCTCTCAGAGAGCTGGACTTGCAAGAGAATGAAGTTGAGGACAACAGGGGCCATTGGCTGAGCTGCTTTCCTGAAAACTGCACTTCTCTTGTATCACTTAATTTTGCGTGCCTTAAAGGAGATATTACCCTTGCAGCTCTTGAAAGGCTTGTAGCAAGGTCTCCGAACCTTAAGAGCCTGAGGTTGAACCACGCTGTGCCCTTAGAGACACTGCAAAAGATATTGACACGAGCACCTCAGTTGGTGGATTTGGGTGTTGGATCGTATGTTCACGATCAAGAGTCTGAGATCTTTAATAAACTTGTTGCTGCCCTCCAGAAGTGCAAATCAATTTGCAGTTTGTCTGGATTTTTGGATGTTGCTCCTCATTGCATGTCAGCTTTTCATGTGGTTTGCCCGAGTCTTACATCGTTGAATCTAAGCTATGCTCCAGGGATCCGTGGAAGTGAGCTTATAAAGCTTATCCGCTGCTGCCAAAAGCTTCAGCGATTATGGGTATGACATGTTAGATTTTTTTTCCACAATCCATTATTTTGATGATGACGGATAATTACTTATGTCGTTGTGCAGATACTGGATTGTATTGGCGACAAGGGTTTAGAGGTCGTGGCTTCGACCTGTAAAGATCTGCAGGAACTCAGGGTTTTCCCATCTGATCCTTTTGTTGGGAATGCTGCTGTCACCGAAGAAGGGCTGGTTGCAATCTCGAGTGGTTGCCCGAAACTTAACTCAATTCTGTACTTCTGCCAGCAAATGACTAATGCTGCCCTCATAACGGTGGCAAAGAACTGCCCCAACTTTGTGCGCTTCAGGCTGGCTACCCTTGACCCAATAAAGCCAGATGCAGTGACCAATCAACCACTGGACGAAGGCTTTGGGGCGATCGTGCAATCTTGCAAAGGCCTCAAGAGGCTATCGATGTCCGGCCTTCTCACGGACAAAGTCTTTCTCTACATCGGCATGTATGCTGAGCAGCTTGAAATGCTTTCGGTTGCATTTGCCGGGGAAAGTGACAAGGGAATGCAGTATGTGCTAAATGGTTGCAAGAAGCTGCGGAAGCTAGAGATCAGAGACAGCCCTTTTGGTAACGGAGCTCTTCTAATGGACGTGGGGAAATATGAGACAATGCGATCCCTTTGGATGTCGTCCTGCGAAGTTACCCTCGAAGGCTGCAAGACGCTCGCGAAGAAGATGCCCACATTGAACGTAGAGATAATCAATGAGAATGATCAGATGGAAATAAACAATGGCGATAGGCAAAGAGTTGAGAAGATGTACCTGTACCGGACAGTGGCCGGGCGGAGGCGTGACGCACCTCCCTTTGTATGGACGTTATAGGTAGGATTGAACGATCAGTTGAGAAGATGTACCTGCCAATGTCTTCGTTGTTGTTTCTGATTAGTTAGGCAATACTGGATTTGTGAAATTTTTAGCCTTATGGTGTAATGTTATCTTTCTTTAAATTTATAAGATATTTGCCTTCAACAACTGTTATTGTCATCAACCATGGTAGGCAAGTTGCAATAAGAACATCCGGTTTCGATCAGTTGCTCTTCACACCGGGAAGGTACCAGTCAGGTCTTGCGCTTATGTTTTCGATCATGAATGAGTCCAAATTTTTCGCTAGAGAACTTGATCTTGAGGAATAGGATAATCACAGCCAATATAGAAGATAATGTGATTTCCTAGCTTACTTTAGTTGTGTGCTTTGGACCTGAGACAGGCACACCACGGGCTTTTTACGCCCTCGGACTTAATTGGTGCATGTTTGTCAAATGTGCACACACACTAATCAGAGACGAGGAGACACGTGTGTGTTAACGCACGTGTCTTGCCACGTGTGTTAGAAAGGAGAGAAACATCCCGTGTGGCTCGTGCCACGGTGGTAAATGTGGCACGTGAGAATTGGTTTTTTTGTTAAATATGTATTTTGTATTTTAAAAAAATGACCTAAATCCTACACAAAAGCAAGCAGCGATGCCAACGAGAGAGAATCTCTCAGTTAAAAAAGAGCGGAAACGACATTTCCTCGAGAAAAGCTGACCTACGCTATGCTACCGTCCAAATTCTACGCAAACACCGAGGAAATTATTACTATGACAGACGGGGGCAGTGGAATCAATCACCTTAACCCAAATTATGAAATTCCCCAGCAGCAACATCAGTACTGTTCCAAAGTCCATAACCATGATGCATCAGTCATGTAAAGTCAAACCGTCCATCCACTATTTTGAGAATCTGAGTTACTTGTAGTGAATATACGCTACCAGATTTTATTTTATGAGCGGTTCTTGCAATTATATTTTTTGAAATTATAAAACTATGACAAAACTTTGTTAGAGAAATGAAAGTTATGAAGCAATGAATTCAATTTAGTCTATAATTCTTGGACCAACTCTCATAGTTAAACCAACCATATTGGTTTACATCATCTATTTCAAAAGAGCTTTATCAAAAAGCTAAACAGCTAATAGAAACAGAAAATTTAACCAAAAGGGTCCCCAATAGCAGCAGGTCAAGCACTAGTCTTTTCCGCGTCCGAAAAGTCAAAGAAAGCAGCCTTAGAACCTAAAACGCGACGGAAGAAACCAAAGGACAAACATCAAATAACATGTGATTGTCACCTAGCTTAATGAGATAAGACTTGAAAGAAGTATCAAATTCGAGCCTGTGTAAACCTTTTCAAAAATCTTTTATAGGTCCCTAAGCAGGTCTCAGCCTCTCTATACCTCCGTCCGACCAAACAAGACAAACACCGAACGGACCAAAGAAATAGCTTAAATTCCACAAACTCTTACATGCGTCGATAGACTCTAATTCAGTTCACGCCAATATCAATGGATCAATACATGGTTACTTACTGGCCCGAAGATTATCACGTTCTTTAGTGCCACTAGTGGGAATTCCCAAGTTGTAGTGAACGCATTATATGAGAAAATCAGTCGACACAAAAAAGCCACTGCAGGGCTCCGCTGCATTTTTTTCATGCTGCTTGGCATTACGAAGCAGACTAGCGTAAAACTCAAAATATCATTTCCGTACCGACAAAGACCTAGCCACTGTGAGAACTCAAAACACATGACGATGTTCCTCATACGGCTCATGGATCGGTGCATTACAAGTAATTTCTAGTCAACATAGACAAAATTGTTCAAGCTATGAGGACGAAGCTAGAAATGTGCATGCTTATGCCGGACACCAGGCAATTGGCATTTGCTGCTGATCTAGTAGTACACTTATCTTGTATTATACTTTTTAACGCCTCTTCTTGTTAGCCTTGGCGGAGCTCGTTGGAGAAGCAACGAGGTACACGAACAGAACAATGATGGAGACGACAGAAACTTGAGATCCATATTTCGCAAGAAGCCTCTGCAAGGAAGAAAGAAGAAATAATCAGCATCATCAAGTATCATACTGGCGAGCTGCAAGTTCCTGAAAGGATGAGGAAGTGTTCATAAATAAAGTAAACAAATGAACCGCACCTTAGCCTGCAAACATCGCACCGGTCCAGGGTAGGAGAAACACCAAAAGAGAAAAAGCAAATATCAGTCTCAGGCTCTGCAGCAGAAATCAATGATTGAACAAACTTGAAGCACTAGAAGAACTCTTACCCAGTCGAGCTTATTCTCTGGTGCTCTCTCTGCAAGGACATCTAGGGGCAGAATTGGAGTTGAATACGACGTCTACAATCAAGTACCAGGGCAGGGACAGGCAGGAAATAAAATAAAAATACGGAATAACTTCAAGATCTGGGGTACTGATATACATGGATAAAGGTTAACAAAGTTAAACCTGGAAAGCAGATTTAGTTGGGATGCGGAATGTAATCAGCGCCGGAGAACCATGGAATAAACCTTTAGATTTCGCCTCCAGCTCAAAAGAGTGCGATAGTATGCCACCGCTGAGAACAAGAACCAAAGTGTTAATCTTGTTAAAGTAATAGAACAGGTGACAATTGTTTAGTAAAAGCCGGGGACTCACGCATCCAGTCTCTCCCATGATTGAGACGTGTTCCCGCTTACAACTTCAAAGAGATCTTGAGGCCAGTGATCATCAACAAGGCTGACATCGTACACAGTTCTGCAAATTTCCAAAAGCAAAGCACTTTTAGACAGAAAATGAGTGCCCCCACCACGCTACTCGAAGCAAAACAACTCGACACATCAAACAAAAGCCAGGGCATGAACAACACACACATACACACACACACGAGCCGGACACTAAAGGCCTAAATTCTTACATGCTTAAGCTTAATCGCACTTAATCGTTCAATATTCGACACTCCAAATCCAACAACAGAAACCCTAATTACCCGATCCAATCACAGAAAGCCCTAATTACGTTAAAGCATAACTCCTTTGAGATCTACCAGCCGGGGATCCGAATCTCGAAATTCCCGCACATGCAAAAGCAATAAATATCATCGAAAAGTACGAAACGGAGAACTAAATCAATCAGGAGGAGGAAGAGGAAGAAGAAGAATACGAGGATCCTTGGTTGTAGATGTCGATGGAGACGGAGACGCGCTCTGAGCCGGACTTGAGGCGGTTCAGGCTCGCCTTCTTGTGCGCCACTATCATCGGCACCTCCCCCGCCGCCGACGCAACCGCCGTGAGCGTCAAAATCAACGCCGCAACAACCACCATCGCCACGCGTCCGCCGGCCATTTCCCGTCAACGAGCCGAGAGACTTATCAGGTGAGGGGGGAGAGAGAGAGAGAGAGAAGAAAATGTAATGGAACGGAGTCGCGTTGCGTTATTTGTTTTGTTGTTGGGGCTTTTAAGTTTAATTAAGCTCAACGGTTTTCCACCTATCTAGGCCCAACAGAGTCTGGGAAGTGGGAACTGCTTGGACTTATATTTTGGGCCTAGGCCCACATACCTGCCTGCCTTGGATATCATGTTGGGCGACACGGAGGAAATAAGCTTTTTAGTCAATATTATTTCTTGCTCATTTTCTAATAAAATAGAGACATAAATGAATTTATTAATGGCTAATTTCCGAGTAATGCGTCAATTCTTTGATATTAGCGTTTCCTTGATTTTTTAAATAAGTAATTAGCCTTTCCTTATTTATTTTTTTTCTTTCTAAAAGGTAAATATTGAACTTTGTACTTTTATCAAATAATCTTAAAAACTTTTTATACCCCTGAAATAATGTATTCTGTTTTATTTATTGAATTATAACTTAATTCGCATTAATGAGCGAGATGCTTTGCCCTACATTTTGTTGTTTTTGTGTTTTAGTTTTTATTAGTTGGTACGTAGTAATCGTGTATTATGCATAAGTTTCGAATACTTCATGTGACATTTCACAATATATTTAACTAATTATGAATGTTACATTCGTGAGACTTAAATCCGAAAAACGTCAATCTAATCTTTACCGTTACATATTACATCTACCAATAATGTGCTCTTAAATTAAATATCCATCGCCCAACAAAATATGTTGTAAGCTAAAAAATGATAAATGTCAAAATGCTCGCGTCTACTTTAACATTGCTTACTCCTTCATAAGCCATCCATAGCCAGGATATTGGGCCGTCGATCCCTCAGGTTTGACCTCGGAAATCGAACTGGATAGATTTTCAGAGGAAATCCATAGCTAAAATGACTTTACTTGGGTTGAAAGTCTGAGTACCGTCCCTACGGTTGGTTGACCACCCATCGGTTTTGAATAGGAAATTCCATGGTTTCAATTATTGGGGAATCTGCTTATAGATCTTGATCTTAGCAAATCGAAGTTGCCCACATGCAAGCTTCGAAAACCAAAGACACAAATTTATGTGTATCTGTAATCAAATAGAATTTGTCAAAAGTTTTGGACTACAAACACAGATTAATTAACAAGTGGGTGTCCTCTAATCAGCTATTTTTTACGTCTTACAAGACCAAAAACATCACCGAATCAAATGTAAAAAAAAAAAACTCCAGTAAAAGAATATAGAAAAGTGACAAAACAATGACTAGATTAGTTAAGAATTTCAAGAAAAAAACAATTTCCTCAAAATTTAACGTAAAAAACTTTTTGTCACACGTCGAAATTTGATTTTGGTTTTAAATATGGATTATTTTTTTTTTGAATTTAAATTGTTTCCACAATTTTAGTTGTTGGAGAGGTTTTGGGGACTCGAACCTCCCATCTCATGTTTAAAGTCTGACCCTCTATCCGCTAGACCACACATGCGCTGGTAAATATGAATTAGTTTGTTAGATGTATATAGGGTGAAAATAAATAAAGAACAAGTTGACGAGGGGATCCTTTAACAACGTTAGGAAAGATTTTCTAGTCCCCTCCACCATGTGAACTCCGCCTCGGTAAGCCTATCCCAGATCATTTTTTTATGTGTGATCTCTCGGTCTCATAACATATGTATACCCGAAGCTTCACTTCCCTCCACTAACTCCTCTACTTTTGTCTTTTGCTAAGAAACATCTTAATTCGATATTTGATCATCTATTTTTCAAAGACCAACACTAAATTTTTATATCATATTTTATGAGTTATCACATTGGCCACTTCCCAAGATCTGTTGTTATTAATAGCATCACAGTTGTCCCATTTCCTCATTTAAACCAGTACATACATATCATAAATTTTATGTACATACAAAACACAATAATCCCAATAGCATCCTGTCCTGAATCTGTGATTAGTTTCATTTGTTTTCAATGTTTTAGTACGCCAAAGATCGGAAAGAAGTTCCAAGAAGCGATAAAGATTGGCAATGGGGTGCACAGGCTCTGTGCATGAACTTGGGAGGAAGAAAAAGAAGCCCAATGTCCGTGAAGTGGTAGTCTACGTTCCTCCAACTAGAATACCGGCTTCGGTTGATCTCCAAAGGGTACTTCAAGGGTTGGTTCCTAAAGACCTCGCCGAGCATTTGGCTCGTCTTAGAAACCAGATCGTATTGGTTGCAGAAGATACCGGTACATAAATTATTATATTTGATGTTCTTAGAGCACTTCATAACCTGGTTTTAAAGGTTGCCAGTCAGAATGTAGCTTGACTTGACTAAAATTGCAGGTGGTTCAGCCATTAACGAATTGAGACGGGCTTTGGAGGAGTATTTGTCACTTCTTGTTGGTTTCACCAAGAAAGGTATGTATCCAACTTACTAACAGTATATTGAACTAGACATATCAGATTCTTTGATGATCAGTAACTAATTGTGAAGATGCGATGCAGAACATGGCCTCGCGGACTTGGTGGAGTTTCGATGGAAGAAGTTGGAAGATGGAAAACAGGTTAGTTGGTTGGTACTTGTCCTAATCTCCAAGAGCATCCTGTACAAGTGAATGCTTTCTTCATGGTAGTTAGTTGTTGGAAATAATCTAATCTCATGGGTGTTGATGGAGCAGGAGAATCCTGTGGCAAACTCATGGTTCGAGTTGCTGTCAGTGATCCACATGATGGCGATGCTGACCTTATCAGAGGCTGACTCGCTGTTGACCCCCAGAGATGTCTCTGGTTCCGGCACCAGAGTTGTACCCTCAGGTATCCACTTCCTGTCCTCAAACAAATACATATAAACAGTTTCCGATCCTGATAGAAATTGACCTTGGAATTTGGTTTGCCTCAGATTCCAAGCGGGAAGCAGTTGATTTGCTGCTCAAGGCATCAGGATACTTGGAATTCTGCTTGCAAGAAGTAACGATTCACGTACCACAAGAAATAAAGTAGGTGGTCCATTTCACATTTCATTTCACTTCCAGTTACTCTTGAATTAGGTCAACGCAAACTAACGACTATCATGGATTGGTCCTACTTGAATTTTTTTCCATATCTTATTTTTATTAAGCGGGTTGATCTTATGATTTATTAGTGTATCCTATCCTATCACTTAAGCTTCAGACATGAAATTCTAACAGAGACATCGTTTATGGTCATCAGGAAAAAGTTCCCCAATGATTTGCAAGAGGCCGTCCTGGGGGCCACATTACTCCAAGCACTGGGCCAGGTGACCACCTGCAAATTAATAACAAACTATATAACCTTATTGAAACTGACCCAAGAATGAATGAACCCCAAAATATCATATTCCCCTGATTTAGCATCCAAAGTTGTTCTTAGTACGCTTCAACCTTGTCTCTGGCTGTTTCATCATGTTTTTTTTTGTCTTGTCCGTCACTGCCACTCCTTTTTAAGTACAAACACTTGTTTTTTGTGGAAATTTTGCAGGGGACAGAGATTCAACTCGGATTAGCAGTTGAGAGTCAAAAAGCCACTCTATCTGTTAAAAGGAGGTTGGCTTGTGAATGGCTCATCTACTTCACCCAGGTAAGGTTGAAAAAAGATTTAAAAATGAAGACATAATAATAAACTTGACAAAAGTTGGTTAAATCAAATTCCAAGTCGACTTCTCTGTTGCATTGGTAAGGCCTTCCACAGCTTGTCGGGATCCGACACGAATCATGGCCATGGAAAGAAGCATCTCTGGTTCATCAGGTGGAAGTTCCTGGAAGCGAAGGTTAATTCCTAACCCCTGATAATGATGTACAATATCCTTTTTCTGCCTAATTTCAATTTAATACCTGACGATATATGATGCTAATTGCGGCTTAAATCAGGCGGCAGCTTACTTCTATCATGGTCTGATCCTGGACAAGGGCAGTGAACAAGCTTCCCAAGTGAGTGCAGTATGTTGTTTCCTTGCAGCTGAAGAACTTCTATCAGAGAGCAAGAAAGCTTGCTTAACCTTCTCCATTGCACCTCCTGTTTCTAGGTAATTCGTTACTCTACAAGTTGCACATTCCTATAATAATATACCCTTTAAAAAAAAAGCCCTGTGTTGTTCAACATTGGTGGTGAATTTTACTAATTTCTTGGGTTTAGATCTCCTCCATTATGGGGCGTTATGAAGCAGTTGCATCAGAAGATCCCTGAAGTGGCGTCACGCAAGTCCCAGGCATACGGCTACCTCCTCGAAGAAGAAAAGTAAGTACAACAGACTTAAACCGATGATATGAAGAAATTGAACAGACACCAACTAACAACTTTGATGCTATGATATATTATTTTGATAGGGCAATACAAGCATTGCCAGATCTGCCAGAGTTCCAGTTGTCATTAAGACCAGATGAGTTTGCACTGCCTGAAATTGCTGCAGCTTGGAATAATGACAATTGGGACATCCAGACTCAATCTTTGAAGGAGCATCTAAGAGACCTCGATGAAGAAGATGACGACGACGATCACAACATTTGACACTCATCATCAGTGACACGCTTTCACTTGGATCCTAATAGTTCAAGTGACGCTTGTGTATGGATAAATGATAATTTTTATATGTAACATATGAATTCCTTCCTATAAGTGTATGTGGAATATCCTTTATATATTAACATAATACTTTACTATTCGTCATGTTTAACATAAATTTAGATCAATCAATCATATCAGTATCCATGGTATTCTTTATAAAGAGAAAAAACCACGGCCCTGTAAGCCTAACAAGAAAGACAGTAAAAAATCAAGCGCAAATTGTTTAAATATATATATAAAATCGTGGAAATACAAATAGTTTGTAGCTAGCTAGCTACCTAGTGCGAAATTCAGAAGCATTACAACTCAAATTCAGTACATAACCAACAGTAACAACATACTCGCATAGCCCAATAAATAAGTTCGGGTATGAGCATAATATTATAAATCGACAGTAATTTTAAACGTCGACATCGTATATATTATTTAAATCTCGACCCGGATAATTAGCGGGTCACGAAGAGGTTATAGGCTGATATGACGGAGATCGCCAAGTAGGCGAAGAATGCCACGTATGATAATGCAAGGGATGCAAGGACTTGCCTACAGAATTGGCCTGCTTCGTCACAAACGGCGGCCCAACCAATCTTATCAACTCCGTAGTTGGCTATGACTCCCACTGAGGTCGCCGCCGCACATGCCGCCACCGTGAGAACCACCATCACCTGAAACATTCCATAAAATAATTATAATTATATGGGTTGGGTGAATCAATTTATTAATTAATTCCAAATGTTGACCAAACTGGCCAACTAGAACTGATAACAATATACAATGAAATGCCACTCGGAAAAACTTTTAGAGAACATATATTAAACGAATCACCCTGAAATCTGTGGAGTCTAGCGATCTTGACCTATGGAATAATCAAATAATTAATCAGAAAGCCTGTGAAAAGTTGTAAATTTCCACGTCCAAATTTAAAAGTAAATATCATCATGTTAATATTTTTGTTGTATTAAAATGAGTTATCACATATTTTGTTTTCATTGTAAGATGTCTCATTATGACATGAAATAAAAATCGTGTAAATTTCGAGTTGGTTGATGTTGAGATTTTCACATGGTGTATTTTGTTGAGCTTGTTTAAAAATGTAATAAATAATACAACATGTCGCCAAGTGTGCTGATTGACCGTATTAATGCATGGCATATGCGTCAGTATCTACTTTTTCTGAAAATAGAAATCCCATCCACCATCCGATTCTACTGGATTTAAAATGCATGCCTCCATTTGTTCAGATCAGACGGTATTTCTATTTTGGGTAACTTAGTTGGTAAGTGGGTTAACTAACTGTTTGGTGAGAGAATTGATTGTAAAATATGCGGATGCGTTGAGAACTATGATTAAAAAGAAGGTGTTAAATGCGTTGACGGAATTGCGTCCTAGTAATCTCACGACTCGCTAAAAATTCCTATTACGGTTTGAAATCGTAGAGGTTCTAGATTCTGATATATTACTATTTTTGTATGGTTATTCTTTCTCACTAGATTCTAGATTCTCGCTAGATTAGTGGAAAAAGATATATAACAAAGTAGATACATGTACTTCAATTGTAAGACATGCATAATAGAACCATAACAATGATCCCTGATTTAAATCTTGTATATTTGGTGTTGTAAAACCACTATAAATTTAAGGAAAAAGTTTAGTTTAACATCATGTAATTTTACCGATTAATACTTAACACTATGTAGTTTCAAATTCATCAAAAAAGATGATGAGGTTTCAAAAAAATCTCACAGACAACTCTTCATCTACTCGGAATCAAAACTACGTCATTTTGTGCCTATGTAACATTCCAGCTTGACAAAATTGAATGTGATATTACTCAGTTGTGTCCTATTGAAAAACTTGCAAAATAATCATATTCCAGTTTATATTTTTTCAAAATCACCCTCTCCTTCCTCGTAATCTATTCTCTACAAATATCCTAGAAATTAAAGATTTAAACCCAGATTGCTCAACTCGTTTAGTGTGGAGTTGCTCATGAGGTTATTTCAAAACCTTAAGGTCCTTTTTTATGAGAGTGTAACCACATAATATTAAGTGTCAATTTGTAAAACTATAGGGTCCTAAACTGAACTTTCCCCTAAATTTAATCAGATAAAAACAATTGCGTAAAAGTAGTGAGTTTGGAGGGCGAAAGTACCATGTCGAGCAAGTACATGATGAAGCAATTTGGGGCATGTTCCGACGTCGAACGGGCATGTCCGATCCAAAGGAAGATGATGGACCCCAAAGAGAATGCAACAACAACTGCGTCTACCGCAATAGCGAACCTGTCCAATCCACGACCAAAACCTCATCTTAACGACCTTAACATAAGAAAAAAAGGGCTACATGTGGTTTTGAATTTTCGGCGTAAATAGGGAGGCATCGCTATAATCATAGATTGATAGCTATTTATGGTAACATGTAAAAGAGACTAGAAAAAAAAGTAAAGAGGAGAAAGATGAAGAAAAAAATCGGAAGTTACTCAACTAGAAGGAAGTTATAAAACATATTGTACCTATATATGTATAATTTGATATCCAAATACGTATTCGGAAATCAAATAATTTTTGAAAAAAATGAATTACATGCATGGATTACAATTTGAGGATATGTATAAATATTTAGTGTGAGAATTTACTCGAGGGCGGAGAAATAGCTATAACGGGCCGAGAAATCGATCCCATAGACGAGGACGTGGCGGTCGCTAGTGACCATCACAGGAATGGCAGCCACCGCGGAGATAATTGCAAGTACCCTAAGTATTATCTGAGCCATGAAGAAACCTCTGTTCCTCCTCCTCCTTGGTTGGCTTCCATCCTTGATCAGTTCCATTCCGCCACTTCCTGAACCCATTTCACTAGCCATCAGTACTACAATATTGATTTTATTGCAACTTTATGATTAGGAATTTAGGATCTCTATAGAATGTACGAAGTGTCGAAATAAGGAATGAGGGAAGATTCTATTTAAACTGCGAGAAGAGCAAACATATTTAGGACGAGGTGGATGATAATAAATACGTGGGGATGCGGAGCCACCTAATTGTCAAGTCATTTTCTGAACAGAAAATAAATGGAGGATTTAGTCATGAACGGACTTGCGTGGAAGTCACTAGAAATGATAATCCACCCTTGTCATTCATAAGTCTTCGTATTTAGCTTATTTAATTTTGGGGTGATTTCTATATATTATATAGATTGCTCATGTTATTGACCGAACTCTATTAGATTTATTTTTAGTAATATTATTTATGACTACTATTACAAATGATTTGTATGTGTTAATTAAAAAAAAAGTATTTTATTAAACATTTTACTTTTATATTTTAATTATAAGAAGTTCAGAACGATAAAGAAGTTGGGTGACCAGCCGAATTTGAATGCCTAACGTGGTATTGACAATTGACAGGGCACCTCTCATATGATTCGGGGGTTATAGAGTACCAGAAAAAAATATTCCATGCATATAAAAGGTAATAACATTTTAAAAGATTTGCATTGATTTTGTACCGACTCAGTCATTATATATTGTTTGGTTAAGTAAGTCATAATATATTCACACATTTGTGATTCTAGAATGTAGGAGGATATGTGATAACTGATAAGTCCATGCATGTTTCTCTATTTATGATGACCGCAAGTCATTTAACTAAGAATTGGGTGAACCGAATATACAATTAGGTGTTGATTTGGATTGTCCAACCAAAGAATCTAGTTTATTGTGTTCGATTAAGGCGACTATCAACCTTGTATTGGTGTTGTTAATTCGTGTACCTGCATGCCGCGATCACGATATTATGTTGGAACAAATGGAGAAAAATGAATTTGAAAAATGATTGAAAAGAACGGTAATCATAAGTATCACGAGGATTATAAAAAGTGTGAGAAAAAAGGGCAATACTAAGTGGGCTGAATTTGGACATGGGTTTTTGATAAAGCTATCTCCGACAATTTGTTTTTTTTTAATCTTAAAATATTGTAGGGGCCAATATTACGTGTTAAAAGGTGCAACTGAAATTTATCATTCATACCATATTTTATTGAGACTATGAATAGTTATGATAGTCCAACTCGATCTAGTCATTTCAAGATTACAATATTTTTCGTCGACGTACCATCACGAGGCATTCTTTCTCCATCATTTCACAACACAGGAGTTTGGTCGAGTCCTCGAGTCATGTTAGACCGGAATAGTCCACTACCATAGCAACGATTTTTGGAGGATTTGTCAAATTCAATACATACATATATAGTGTCGACAAACAACTCGGGACCTAAAAGAGAAAATATGTAATGTGAAGAACCACTTGGAACAAAACTCACTGCTTGATTCATGGGATGTTAATATCATCGAGGTGACTGGTGATTTTAACTTTGAGAGCTTTTTAATGCGTGACGTTAAAATTTATCTCATATCTCTTAGAGGTTTATACTTCTAGTTAACCAAGTTTTTATGAATATCTTCTATAAAATAGAAAAAAATGTATTGAAGAGCTTTTATGAATACAAATTTGAGAAAAATACATTTTATCATCACGTGGAGCTACTGGCTATGAAAATAAATGGCAAGTCTCTGTACACGCAATCTTTGCCCTACAAATAGGAACTCTCTAGTTATCTCATTTATAAACGGCACACTACTATGTTTGCCTACATAAGGTTGGATCTGATGTCGTAATCTTGATATAAAGGATCACCAATCTCATTAATTATATTAATTGTCAGATTAATTTAATATTAAGTTTTCTTTCATTGACTTTCAAACTCCATGTTAATTTTTCTCAAAGACCTGTCATTCGAAAGATATGTATACAACATGGTGGAGAAAAATGATTGTGACCTCACTAACAAGAGTATCTGAATGAGATATGAATTATTTGGAAATTACTAAACTTTTAGCTCTCGCTTCGATTTTACGTTCTTTAACAAAGATTTAAAAAACATTTTATAACGGATAGTAAGCATACCACTATAATTACAATTTATCGTCAAATAACATACACGGCTGAGAGTACAAACGGAAGAAAGGGGAAATGTTATTTGTGCTTGACTTATATTGGGCCCTTAACTAGTGGGTCTGTACTTAGCCGACACATATACCGGGCTTACGCAAGAATTACGTTCATTACATCTCGTGGTTGTCACAGGAGAATTATTTGGAAGTAAGAAAATACTTTATTTTGAATATAAAATATCTTTTAGACCTTTCACGGATTCCGAGAAAGAATCGAAATTGGACTTGTTAATTCGACGCCAAAGAGTATAAATTCTCGAATCTCCAAAACAAAAGCCGATTAACGAATATTAATTTGGACATCAGACGCTCATATACGTTAAAATTAACAGGCAATACTTTATTATTAAGAGTAAGGCAAAACTTAGAATTCACTACACACGCTCGCTCGTTGGCTTTTCCGTCGTCGATGCGGACCTTTTATTGACTTTCCTTCTTTTAAGTGTTTTATTGATGACCATGTCATCTCTGCTCTCATATATTAATTGGAATAAATTTATTTTCAAATTTTAGTAGAACAAGACTTTGAATAATGACGGAATCCTTCCTACTATATATTAATAGATCTGTTCAATGTCAATCGAGTCTTTAATTATTGGTTGGTTTTGCACGACGACGACAAGAGTGTTAGTAACACATAACACCGAGAACAAAATCGCACAAAGAACACGGACACAAGATATAACGTGGTTTGACCTAATGCTTACGTCCACGGCGAGAAAGGAAAATTTTTATTGACGGATACGAGTCACAAAATCTTACACAACCCTAAGTAACATGTCTTTATGTAGAAGACAACTTTTGAGGTACAAGAAAATCTATCTAAGTCGAATTAAGAATCCACAACAGTTCCCTGATTAATTAGGAAAAGTTGTCGCAGTAGCACCCAGCGAGCGCTGGGATTGAAAACCGTCTCGAACCCAGAAATCGCTTGGTGGGTAGCGATCGCTACCACCCTTTTACTCGTCATATCCCATCAAGGAGAAAAAAAAATGGTTAAATTTAGTTTGGCGATGGAAGAGGTTTGACACCATAAGAAGACGAATATAATGCTAACCCAATCCGGCTGGCAATTTAATTTACAGATCAACTACTAAATCACGAGTTTCTTCTTCTTTGGTGGTCCACAGAATTTAATTGCAAATTTCATATTTTCGCTAAATTTCTTCGGTTATAATTAAAAATATGAGAAAAAGTAAGATTTGCAAATAAATTCTAAGAACTAACCAAAACACGAGCATGTGAAGGGGTGGACTTAAAAGAAAATTATCCAGTTTAAATGTAATTCTTTCTCAACTAACCAAATGAATTATTCAAAACCACCGCATGTATAATCTGATAAAAATAATGTCAATCCATGACCGGCAAAATCTGAAATTGTGGAAATAATTTGAATTAATAAAAATAATTATTCAGATGTTTCCTTTTCCATCGAAAATATCCGGCTGGGTGACTAAATCGTATTGCCCCACTATTGACTGTTCTTATTTCTTACACCAATGGTCAATTATAGATTAATTACTTTCTCCAACAAGACCACTCAAACATGGAGAACGACGACCAGCATTACCACTAGAACGGCCTCTTGTTAGCTAGAATTATTTTATTCTTTCTCTTGTTATGTGGACAAAATTTTTAAAATTATATAAAAAGATAGTGACTTTTTTTATAGGTGAAATTTATTCCACCGTAAATATCTACATATGTAAATCTTACGATGTTGAATTCCCTATATATCCGTTTAAAAAAAAATCCCTATATACATACAAGGTTTAGTCCACGACCCTCATAAAAAAGTAAAAAATTAGTAACAGTTTTGTTTTAAGATTAATTGGAGGCAGCCTCCCTATCTCTTTTGATCACCTACCACCCATTGGGTATGAATATCCTACATATCAATATAGAGTTCCA
>SOPF01028131.1:0-17695 GCA_012979155.1 Hypericum perforatum | reverse complement strand
TTATTATTATTATTATTATTATTATTATTATTATTATTATTATTATTGGTCTCGCAATATAGATAGATACAATGCGGGCAGATACAATGCGGGCGTTGAATTTTCACGGTTGGGCTTCGTCTTTGGGCCCGAGCCCATTTGTATTTCTATATTTGTTATTCAAGAACTTAAAGGCCTTCTTTCCTTCTGTTTAGTTTTCTATTCGTGTACTCTCTTTTTGGTTTCGTTAACTAGAAAGAAGCAATCTTCCTAATTTACATTTCTTTTGAAGAGAGTAATATGTTATTATTAATATTAAAAAATACGAATAACAGTTTATTCTATTCAAAAATTGATGAACGAGTTCGGTGTGAGAGCTTTGTCGGCTCGGAACAAAAATTCTATTATAACTATTTTTAACAACAAAACTAAACGTGTACAGTAATAGATCATTACTCTTGCGTAACTTTAATTGCGACTGACTGGTTGAGTTTTTTGGTGTCCTTCTGCTCTTGTGTACCACCTTTATTAGTTTTACTCATGAGTATGTTATGATACGGAGGATCTATCAGCAATAATATGGGACTTGTAGTGACTGAATTGTACTTTTGTTATGATACGCCTAGAGCAGGCCTATGAATAGAGAACATAGAAATAACAGTAACCATTTTGATATTTTGACAATAATTCCAAGAAAAATAATGTTTCTTCCTTCTCTTATCTCTCTATCTTTCTCTTCTCTAATCTCCATTCCCCCATTTTATCTTGATTCTAATTCTTGGCACCCAAGCAAGTTTGTTACAGAGTAAAAGGCATGGTTCAATTTAAATTGTACTATTCAGCTCATCGATCAGAGAACATTATCTGCTTCAGTTTCGATTGAAAATCGCATTAACAACTTGAACTATGATTAATTAGTCTAATTTATGACCCGGTACTAGATAATTTAAAAAAAAAATTGCGTTCGACGGTCGAAATGATCGAAAAAAAATAAATCATAGGGGCACGAATGGAATTTCATTAATTAGGGGCGTGGGTGGGTTTAGTTTCCACTGGCAGACGGTACGAACTTAGCAACCATCTCTGTAACATTTGAGTGAGAGGGTGATCAGAGGATCACCGTACCAAAACGGAAATTAGAGGAGACAAAAAAAAAACAACAACTGTACATAATATTATTCTCTGATTTTATTTTTTTAAATGTCATGATTTTGTCCCAATATTGTTAAGAGATATCTGATCACCGGTGACGTATGTGTCACCAAAGCGACACCATTTAAAAAGCCCATTTCTTTACTCTTCTCTTTTTTTTTTATAAAACCAAATAAATTATCAAAATGTGATGCCCACGCAAATTTGACAGTTTCCATTAATTAAATCGTCTTCCTTGTAAAAAAAAAAATAAGTATTCTAAACAAATTAATGCTACAAATATCTGAGAGAGGAAATAATTGAACACGAGTGTAGTATAAGCATGGTATTAAATAAATGAACGTGACATGGTCTTCAACATATATATAAATATCCATTAATTAAAAGAGTATCAAACTCAGTTGAAGTTAAACCGCCACAACCAACTAAAAAAAAACCCATAATAAACTAAACTACGTAGCTAGGCTAGCTAAAAAAGAGTACTAATAACTAACCAAAATGCATTAAAAACTAATTAACCCAGAATAACCACCCAGTTAGTTATTCTTTCCATATTTGCCCTAGAGATGGAGAGAGAGGTCGAGGAAGTCTTGGTCAGCACCACCGAACATACCGGCCGGGTCGAAGCTGGGAGGCGGTTGGTCATCTTGATGACGTGGAGGACTTGGAACATAGACACCGTCACCGTCACCGTCACCGGAACCGACTCCGAGCTCACCACCGAACCCATAATAGTAACGGTTTGGGTTGTCGCTCTGGTAATGAGTAGTTGGAGGAGGGGGGTTATAGTAATGGGAGAGGTTAAAAGGGTCATGAGGAGGAGGAGGAGTTAGGACGCGAGTAGCGGCGGCGCGTTCCCTGCGGAAGGCGGCGCGCTCCCTGCGATGGGCGTTCTGGTGGCCGCCTAGGGCTTGGGAGGTGAGGTACTTGCGAGGGCAGTAGAGGCAGTGGAAGAGCCGCTGTGGGGTCTTGTTGTTGGAAGACGAGGTGGATGATGACGTGGAGAAAGGGTTCTTGTTCTTCTTCGCTGACGTGGCGGCGACGGGCTTTGGGTGGTGGTGTGGGTATTGTTGGTACTGGTGGGTCACCAAGTTGTAGTAGGAAGGGTTCTGTTGTTGGTCTGCCATTTTAGACTTTTAGAGAGAGAGAGAGAGAGAGAGAGAGAGATGAGAGAGAGAGAGAGAGAGAGATGATAGAGAGAGAGCTCGTAGAAGGAAGGTTAAGATCTGGTTACGGGGGAAGGCAGAGTGAGAGAGTGACGGTTGTTTTATAACTGGGTGGTGGTTTATAAGGGGTTTTAGAATATCTCATATTCGAACTTTTTAGAATAATTAATTTATATTCGAGTTATTTGAGAAAAAAAAAAGTATCTCTCTCTTTGTTCTCTAATTTGAGAAACTAGGGTAATTTGGGAAACATACTTAACAGTATGCTTAGGTGAACTTTTTGATGGGCTTAGGCTATTAGATTACTCAAATCATGATTTTTATTATGATTTGTATTTATCTATTTTTAAAAATATTTAATTATTGTATTTGAGGTATTCTTTAAGTAATTACTTATGGCGGTCTGGGGAGATCAGTAAAAATATAAATTTGGAAAGAAAATATAATTAACAGTAATTGAATATCATAATATTTATAAAAAAAAGAAGCTGTGTATGATTGGTGAGGTATGTTTTGTTGAAGCAGTTGTTATTGGGGGAACACATTGGAAAAGGAGAGCAATAGAGAGATAAGACGTGGGCGTCACGAATAAATTTTGTTGCATGTATTGTCTTGGCTTCGTCATCTCTTCATTTGTACAGATTGATGATTAATACATGCTCAGAGACTTGTTTACTTGAAACTGGACGTCGACGATGATGGTCAGATGATGCAATCGGATTAGACATCATTCGGATGTGTCATCGACAAATCAACTCGGTGGAGAACTAGATGATGACCAACACACATTTACTATAACAATTACAAAATTAAAAAAAAATCTAGTTTCACCAAATATGCTCTTACTTTCCCGAGATGGGATGCAAAATCAGGAGACTTAACAAAGAAATTGGCCCTCTGGGAAAATCTCCATCAAGCCATCTTGGCTTCTTGCAATGCGTATGAAGATAAATAGAACATTTATGTTTGAAGACGGTCAAAGATATTTTAAGATAACACCTATTTAAGTAATGTGATTCTTAGATATGTTATTATCTTTCTGCATGCATAGTCAAAATGTGCCCATGAGCATTAAACAGTCTAATAAATTGTAAGTTTAATTAAGTACTATTTTAGTGACTATTGTTGAAGATAATAGAATTTTACCTGTTCAATAAAATACACTTAGAAATGGTTCATCTTTTTTATTTGGCCATGAATGTGCTATTTATAATTTACTTGAATCATATAATTGAGTCCAACTAGTGAAGAAAAGTCCAACTAGTGAAGAAAAAGCTAGTCAATTAGTTGATTGATTGGACCAACAATTGGAGAGGAGCCATTCCCGTAATTTTGTGCCGTTAATCAATGGAAATAACAAAAAGAGACAGAGAGAGTTATGGGTAGGTATGTAACTAGTTGCTGAAGGAATGGTTTACAATTCAAGGACATGACATGACGATTCTCTCATTTTAAACCTTTAGTTTATATCTCCATATCTACAGGGGAAATAACACAGCCTTTAAATTTCCTTCAACTAACTTGAATCTCAATTCATATTAATTATACACATAAGTTTTACTAAGTGCATTGATCAACCAGCATAAAAATACTAAACTTATCTAGAAGAGCAGCACGAATAAATATATACTTCAATAGTTACTCTCCAACTTGACCAAATGGGTTGTGTAATTTTTTTTTTAAAGTAAATTGTTTTTACAATTTCGGATCTTGACGGTCTGATATCTCACCTCATGTTTAAGGACTGACACCGTTTCCGCCAGACCATACATGTGGTGATTTAATCACAATGGGTGGTGTAATTTTGAGTGTACATGTATGTCTACGATTAACATGTGGTACACAACTAAGTTATCTATTATAGATAACATTAAACATGTACACTCAAAATTGAATAATAAAAACCGGAGATGAAAAGAAAAGAAATGAAAAAAAGGGGCAAGAATGGGAAAAGTGACATACTAAGAGGTGTCAGTAACTAAGCGGCCACCAATCTCTCTCTCTCTCTCTCTTCAGTTATCAGCCAGCCAGCAGCATATCTCCTGCTCGTCCTCGTCCATCCTGGTTTGTACGGCCACGTCATCGTCCCGTTAACTGATTATTGGGGCCCACAGAATCAGAGAGATATTATTTATTCCCTCCCGGATGTGGGAATTACTTACTATGAAGGGCCACGTCAACTGGACATTCGCTGGTGGGGACCACTTTTCTTCCTTTCCCCTCTCACCTCACCTCACATCACACACACCCCTTACCTAGTTCACGTCTTCTTTTTATAATACCAAGCTCGTTTCAAATCAGCCGCCTTTTATTTTCTGAACCAATCTATTTGTTTCTATTAAGAATAATGTGAAATTCAAATGATATTTTCTTACTGTTAGTTTAATCACAATTTCTGTCGTAGGTTTTACACAATAATCCCAATCACTTTTTTTTTGTTTGTTTGACGAAACTACTTATTATTCTAACATTAATTAATAAATTAATTAAGTTGTTCACAATAGTTACATTCTGATTCATTTCCGGTACACTTGCCATGAAAAATATCGAATTATGTTTCAATTTGACGACTGAAGACGCAGTTATGTGAATTTTTTAACGGAGAAGTGCCAATAATTAAAGTAAGCAACCACATTTGATTTTCGCTTAAATTTTGGGCCCTAATTAGTTTTCACGCAGAAGTCTATACTAAACCATTCGAGATAGCCCAATAAAAGACACGGCAAAGCCCAAATCATCGAATTTGCAGAAACAGAAAGAGAGACACTTTCTTTTTTTTTTTTCTTTCTTATTTCCGATTAATTGAATGCAAAGATTTACAGGTCCCAAAGAGTAGAAAGTTTATGGAATGGAATACGTACAATGTCTTTTGAGGTGGGTCCCGCAAAAGACAGGTAGGAAATCAATCAGAATCAGTTGGGGGGAAGGTGGTAGTATCTGGGGTCTTCTGGGAAATGATATTCCACATTCAACTGCACAAACACACACAAAAAAAATCCCATCCTTGTTAGAATGATAGCTCTCTTGCTACGAATCATGCATTTATTATCGCGGAGCTTACCTTCCCCTCGTCGGTGTCCGAATGTCGCTGAGGAAATATTACTCTCATGTCATTGTATAGGTAGAACCTGCGGTTTCGATCATCTGCACCTGCTTGTTGGGGTGTCGACAGGGAACCTGATTTACATCTTTGTACGGACTTGGAAGACTTTTTGGATGGAGGACAGAGAAATCGGAGATGGAGAGCATAGCGTAGTGCATTCCCACTGCCTCCCGTGTTGCTCTTATTTGTTTTCGACAGGTCGTCACTCTGTTTTCTTGCTGCTGCCTCACTGTCCTTATCCGCTGCGTCCTTGTCTCCGCCACTTCTCTGGCACTTATCGCTGGAGAACCCACTGCTGCATGAAAAGGCATTACAACCACCATGAGGTTGCTCCGGCATACCCCATTTGTTTGGGGAACCTCCGCTCCCTTTAACTTTGCCGGTCACTGTATTTGGAGCTAGACTAACCTTCTGCCTCAAGAAGGTCTGTATTGACAAGCCATCAAATCAGCAGGAATCAGCATTTGGCAAAAAATCTTTGTGTGTGTGGAAGATCAAGCAAAGACAAAGAACTCACTTTTGTGCTAGCAGGCATGTCGCTTAGATCGTAGTTGCAAAGGAAGGTGTGAAGGGGTGTCCTTTCTGGATTGCTGAGGACCTGTATAAGCATCAGATCATTCGTCAAACTTGAATAATGCGGAAAATGTTTCAATTCAGCCGTCAGGCACAAACATCGAACAGTTGTAGAACACAGGATGGTGCAAACTCTCGTGGTTGTTATGAAAAGACACGTACCAATTGTATGCGCCCTTTCATTGGTATTCGTAGTTTACTCCTAATAGCATGTGGATCACCATTGCTAGAGGCTTTTCTGGATTTTTGACACATATTCCTGATCGGTGAAGAGCTCCCAGGAAGTTCTATAGATGCATAATATAGCAAGAAACAATCTCCATCCACGCTTGTCACTGAGAAGGGAAGTTTCTGAGATTGCGGCGAAAAATCCCCTCCGCTGATGCTTAATACAGCAAGGAAGCCATCAATTTTCTGTAGGCAATACAAGGAGATAAGGAGGACAAAAAACACATTTTAATGGTAGACAAAAGTGCACCAGTGGTGTCATTACAACCTGTGAGAATCCTCCAGAACATAGACGTCCAGATAAAAGTGATTCCTCAAAGGAACCAACCAAGGACCTTCTTGTAAATCGACCACTCAAACTTCTACTGAACTTTATACAATGAGGTGAAGCCAAGTCTTGAAAGGAAGACGGGCCAAAGCCATAGTTCGCTTCGAGGGATGACGGGCGGAATTCTTTGCAGAAGATATCAACATTTTCAAATGATTCACTCGGAAATTTAAACTCTGCTTCTTCTGGATCAAAGACAATAGGTGAGCCGTGCCCACCCGTGGACTGTTCCACATCCCCTGGACTGAAACAGCAATCTTCTACATAGCTGTCTCTGGCCCAGAATCCTTCTCTAGCCTTTGCTCTTCCTATAAACTTTGGACCTAAAGGAGATAAAGAAAGAGGAGATGATATTGGCTTCTGTGGGGACAAAGACATTGCCCTACTTTGGGATCTTCCGCCAACTGATTGTTGGGCAAAAATAAATCCAGAAGAATGTGCATCACCATCCTTTGAGCATGTCCCACTAATATTCAGCACAGGACCATCGGTGAAGAAAATGGATCTGTTTCTATCGTCATCCCGTGGACTATTACTCTGCTCCAACCAGCCGGAAAATGACCCACATGGAGCAGTTAGAGTGATTCTACTACCAACATTTGCTTTCTTGTAATCAGTAGAAGCGCAAAAACCAACTTGAGGAGCACGAGAGCTGAGGTCTAAAGAATCACCACTGAACTGTTCAGCCGAGAGCATCTTGTTCAACGGCGACAATAAGCGCTTTCTGACAAGAGATCCATTAGACTCGTTGACATTACTCAAAGAACCAGCACCACGAGATTGAACGTGAGTTCCAGATACTTCATCGAAAGCAGAACTTAGGGAACGCATCCCGTGTAAATCAAACCCCACAATTCTAGAAGCAGGCTTTTGTATGATCGCTCGACTTGCTGGAGTACCTTGGCCATTTCCACCTGAAGAACCAGCTTCCGCCCCTTGAGCATTAGATGCAATACCCAGAGCCCCAGCTTCGCATTTAAGTGCATGTTCCAAAGATGTTTTCCTTTGGAAATCCCCCAAAGATGAACTCAGCGAATCAGCAAACGGTTGATGCATAGATTCTTGGTGCAACCCATCCAGATCACTAGTTCCAATGCCAGAATATCGAGGTGGGCTAGGCAAAACCGTGCCCACCGGAACTTCAGAATCATCACCAACAGGAGAATTTTGGGGCACCCCCATAGCTTAGGTTTGGATAGATTGGTCTTTAGCTCCAAATTTTTACCTCGAGTAGAGATGGAGCTATCCTCTATCTTCCAATGTACAAGTAATTTTGTTTCCTAGAACTAAAATTGCTAAAAGTGCGGCTAAACTTAACACTGAGAACAGCTGTTTCTAGAAAGCACTGTCTAAACTACTATGTGTCGACCAATGGCATCCACATTTCAATCGCAACTTCTTTACGAGACAGCATTGATAAGGGTGAACACATATTGACAATCAGCCAATAGCGGGTAGCACAGATCTTCTGACCTCCAAACCAACAAGCAACGGAGCACCTAGATTTCATGATGAGCAGAAGCCTTTGCCTGTTAAAAGAGGGATGAATCAGCTCTCCAAGTTCAAAGAAGTGCAACAGCAAATATCAAAACTGACTCATCTCATTTACATTGTCCCGGAATCATTTTAATTCAACGAAAATGCTGAACTGATACCGGATGCTATCTAGCGGAAGTTCCACACAAGGACTAAAACTACATAGACACACCCAAAACGCTCGACATGGTACCACGCGAAGATCAACAATATCTTTACATCCCATTCAAATTGAAAAAGCAATTGCTCACTAGTACAACACGGAGAAGAGGAACAAACAACCACAGCAACTGCCGGGGATATTGAGGCTACTACCAATCAAAACGCGCCCGGAAACAAAAGGAAGCCAAACACAAAACCCAATAGGCACATTTAATCCATTCTAACCTTTATCAAGTTCAAGCACCAGCTTGTCCCCAACAAAAAAAGAAAAATATATACTTATTAACAAATCCAGGGAAAATCAGAATCCAACAACACAGCATCATATCATCATCATCTAAACCCAAACATAAGGCAAACAAAGACAAAAAAAAAATTGTAAGAAGGTAAAAAAAAAAAAAAAGAAAGCGGACCCACCAAGAAAGGATAAAATGATCAAAGCAATCGGGTGTGGAATTCATCTCAAAAGTGATATTGCCATCCAAATTGAAGAGATACCCACCACACCCAGATCATATTATTAACTTTAAAATTCACCAAAATTTGATCAAGCAAAAACCCAGTTGGGTCAAACTGCCCAGCACCCGAGTTTGTTTCTCTCCTTTATTTTTCTTATTTTTCCTTTATTAGTTTTTAGTTTTTTTTTTCCCCTAAATTTGTTGTCTTTATGAGTTTATGGGGAAAGAAGGAAGATAAAAGGGTAGGGAAAGCAGGGGTTGAGGTTTGGACAAAGGGGAAACGAAACAAGGATTGGTTGGTGGATGATGATGATGATGAAGAAGAAAGAATGACTCGTAATATTGTTGTTTTGGTCCAAGGCAACAAAAGTAAAATATTTATTAATCTACGAGATTACACATCATCGATGGCTTCTAAATTATATGTTTATTTAACAAAATTATAATTTCACTTTATTTATAATGGATCCTCAATTTATTTGCAAGAAGTATATCTTGGCCTACTAATTGTAACAAATGAGTGCGGATTTTTTCACGTTGGAAATTGAATAGCAATAACGTGCATGAAATTCGAGAGGTGAGTACATCGAATAGTATTTAACTAGGGCCCGTTAGTATGTATGTATGTATATATATATATTATTTTTTAGGGAAAATTATCCTCAGGCCCCTCGGGTTTGCGAAAATTCGTATTTTAGTCCCTCTATTTTTTTTATTATCATTCAACCCTTGAATCTTGTCAAAAGTGTATAATTTAGCCCCTGTCGCCGGAATCCGGCGATTTCTCCGGCGAAATGGCACCTGAGATTACTAAAATACCCTTTACCTTTAAAAAGTAAAAAAATAAATTAAAAAACAATCGTAATTCGTATTGAGCTAAAATTTTTCTTGAAGCATCCTAAAAATATACAAGATTTACGTAAAATATTTCAGAAATTTTTGAGGTACAAAAATAGTTTTTTTATTTTTCAATGTGCCAAAATTTTGTAAAATCATGTAAAATAGAAAATTTGTTTAATTGGGCTGATACTTGTCCCATGTGTCTTTTAGCATATTTAATGAATTTAGGAATCAAAAAGTCTAGATTCTCATGAGCCAATTTTGAAAAAGTGTGCAGATACCAAAAATATAGAGTTTTAATTTATTTTTTTACTAAAGATGGAGTCTTTAGTAAAGATGCTAAAGGACACATAGAACAAGTTTTAAATCCTAAATTCACTAAATATGCTTAAGAACACATGGGACAAGTTTCAGCCCAATTAGACAAGTTTTCTATTTTATATGATTTTACAACATTTTGGCACGTTGGAAAATAAAAAAAATACTTATGTATCTCCAAAATTTCTGAAATATTTTACGTAAATCATGTATATTTTTAGGATGCATCATGAAAAATTTCAGCTCAATAAGAATTATTATTGTGTTTCAATTTATTTTTTTACTTTTTAAAAGAAAAGGGTATTTTAGTAATCTTAGGTGCCATTTCGTCGGAGAAATCGCCGGATTCCGGTGACAGGGGCTAAATTATACACTTTTGACAGGATTCAAGGGTTGAATGATAATAAAAAAAATAGGGGGGCTAAAACACGAATTTTCGCAAACCCGAGGGGCCTGAGGGTAATTTTCCCTATTTTTTAAATACGTTACAGTACTTAGTCAAATAATCACCACCTCATTTCTTTCTATTTCGAAAATTAAAATTTACTCGACGATGCCAAGTATTAATTCTTAACCTATTCCATTCTGGTAGTAACTCGTGAGCGTTTTCATTGGGATGGTTGCTTTGGTGACTTCGTTTGGTAGTAGAACCCTTCTGGTTTGTTTTATTTGATTAGGGAACTAGATTGTGTTATCAAAGTAAAGATCGTATTTTTTGTTGTTGTAATTATTTGGTTGTAATTTTTTTGAGGTTTTTCCAGGAGTAATACAGATACAGTTATAAAAAAAAATGTTGGCCCGGTGATGAAGTTAGTTTTTAGAGTTTGCAACAAAGAACTTGAAAAACTTCGTAATAAAAGAAGAAATTATAAGATAACAAGGGGAAGTTTGTTGTTTGTTTGAAGTAGAACAAGGCCAAATAAATGATTTACGTTGCTCCCAAGTCCTATCAATATCAATATCAACATCATACACGCCACGTTAAATGACTTTTGACCTGGTCAAGTTATACAGTATTAGTAATTCTAACCTTCGACATGTTACCTGTGACAAATTCGAAATTTAATTATTTCCATACATGGAGCATAGTAATGTTTTGTGGTTTCGTTGTAGACGACGAACGCTTCACATGCATTTATTTGACACCACATTTCAAGGTGGGGCAGGATGGTCGTGATTTGGGACATTAGTTAGGTTTGGGACATCGGGTTTGGGGTTTAAGAAGAAGCTAACACGTAAAGCTTTAGTAGGAGGTACACATGGCACATCAGCATGGACCCACCCGTCGGCATCTGGACCTTAAATACCACGTCATATTGGGCCCAAATGTCGGGCCCAACTACAGGTTTAACTTGGACTTCCACACCAATCTAGAATCCGATGGAGGCCCAACTGCATCGCATTATATACCAAAACCAAAAGAATAATAACTTTCACATGGTCGCGGCGACTCTAGTTTCGCTAAAATGGCCTTCCTGCTTCTTCCATCATCTTCTTCACCCTCGTCAGCTTCTCGATCTCATTGAGAACCTATCAGCACGGAACGTACAAGGAAAAAGATCCAATTGTCAGTGCATCAGACTAACAATGAAGTCGCAGAAATCGAGTTTCGGATCATGGACAATATTCACCTCAAGTGCCATATCCGCAGGAGTAACCGAATCCAACTCGTCATAACCCTTTATACCGGCAACCGCTGGTCGAATGAATGAGTTATGATTAGATATATGCCAATAACATCTTTGATCTATGGAAGCTATTAACGATCAAGAAGATATACTTAGCAGCGAGATCTTCACGTCTGCATTGGCGTATCCATCTCGAATCTTCTGATAGGCTGCCGCCAGCTCAGTCGGATCCTGGTCAATATTCATTCAGTCCAACAGAAGAAATCAGGTATTAGCTCATAAGTGAAGGGAGTACCTCTTCTGATAACTGAGATTTGGGTTGCATCTCCAGCGGGACATCGATCCACACTATGATACCATGTCTCAACAAACCCCTGAACAATTACTCAAAGCATGTCAAAGACTCTGATGAAGTTCCCCGAGGGAAATAGGTCAAATCACAAGTCATGTATCGGGAGAGTTGGTCTTGTTTGTACAGGTTGGTTGGATTTTGAGCAGCAGCATCTCCTGCAGAAACAACAAGCTGACCCATTCCCGATAACTGCTCAAATACTTCAGTCTGCATTGACAATGGAAGTCCATTACCAAGGAACCGAAACACGCAAACGCCATGGAATTCAAAAAGAAAATAGTTTGACGGACAACACACGCAATTTGCCAAAACAGACAAGGGGCAATGTCGTACAGAAAGCCAGTGGTTTTGACGCTGACCTCGGCAAAACGGAATCCTTCCTCATCACTCTCCTTGGCAGCTTTGGCGGCAGATTCACCACCAAACGCGTCCACAAGCACTTCGTCACTAGATACGAGAGAGTATTTTGTTTTACCATTGACACGAACAACGGTGGATCAATCAAAGAAGCATTACCTATCAAAGTAGGAATACGAAAGTTCGTCGGCAAGAAGTTCGGCGGTGCTGGACTTGATGGGGCATGGGGTTCCTATGTTCAAATGCCAGAATTCCAGATTCAGCAAACACGAAGTAGATTGAATTCGAAACAGCAACAGCAACAGGATCAAAACTAACCGAGCACGAATATGGAAGTACCCCTCAGGGCAGGTGACAACTCAAACGCTTTTTTCTGCAACGCAGTGGATTTAATTAATCAGAAACAAAACAAAAAAAAAAACCTATGTTTCAAACGAGGTCGGTCGAATGGCGAGTGTGGGTGGGGTCCACAAACCTTAACTTGGATGGAGCTGTTCCGCGCGGGCACTGCAGCAGGTAGGTGGTACACGTGGCAGATAGATAAGAAGACAGAGCAGAAAACAAGGAAACTGAAGCCAGACAGAGAGAGAGAGAGAGAGAGAGAGAGAGCTTACGAGGAGGAGGAGGGGCAGTAGAACCGTCGTCGTCGAAATGGAAAGTGAAAACGGTATCGCTGGGGTTGGTGTTCGGCCGGCGCACTTCCATCCGCCGGCGGCTGGACGGAGCCGTCGGGAAGCGGATGCGGTTGGTGGTCCGGTTAAGCGATGGGAGTGGGGGACTGCCTGTACGGATGGCGGTCGCCCACTCTACTGCTCTCACTGATATCTCCATCCTTATCTTCCTCTCCCAACGTTGGTCGTTGTGTCATGATACGCTCAAATTGGATTAACGCGATTCTGGCTCCAACACTCCAGGCCCAATTAGAGAAGGCCCAATTAGAGAAGGCCCAATAATGTTTTGCTCTCCATTTTCATCACCCTTAACTACAAATCCATCCAAATTTAAGTTATGTAGCACAATGTGATAAAAAAAAAATTTGAATAATTATTTAATAGCAATAAAACAAAACGAGTCTCGTAGATTAACCGGTGACAAATCATCGTAATTCGACCGAGAATGTACTGCAACAAAATTAGATTGGATGCTATGACATAATTTTGACAACTTTTAAAAAAATTCTATATTAACAGCAAAGCTCTCTTTAGTCTTTATGCGACGAGTTCACTTCAACTTCTACTAATGAATTAAAATATCTTTTTTGGCAACTCTTGACATTTAACCGGTCCACATTAAAGAAAAGAATCCCTACTTTGGATTTACAATCGTCCAGACATACACATTACAACATTACATGAGGATAATTGCTTCTCAAGGAAAAGAATCTAATTTTGCGAGCAAAACTTTTTTTTTTCCTTTTTTGTCACGAGTTACGAGGAGGAGGTCGTGTGATGTTTTCCGGTCCTCATCTTTTCTAGCTTAGTCCCTTTAACTGGAAAAAAAAACCATCAGCAAAGCAAAACCACCCTAATATATGTACACACTAACCTAACTTGCAGGTGATGATCATCGATCATGAGACCCAAACAATCAACCAAGGTTCCCTATTTCAGCACCCACCAAAAAATAGCACAACTTTACAGTTTGCCATCTCAGCTCCCACCTGCATCCACAGAATCCGACTCCAATGAGAATTATCCGGTTGCATACTTTCGACACTTTCGTGATATGTAGAATTACCTCTGATTTGTCTGGACTGAGAAGCCAGTACGGAAGTCTGCTGGACATTTGCAAGAGATATTGGGGTCAATGGCGGAGATACAGCTTCTCCCGTGTTGCTTCGTAGTTTTGGAGACTCCGTCAGCTTAGAAACATGGACTGCCATAGCTCTCTGACCACTAGCAGGGATTGAAAAGCTCCGAGATACAACCAATGGAGGAGCCGGGAGGGGTGACGCAAACTTCGACCCATATGAAGGAAACTTGTTATTTCCTGTATCTTCAGAGCCTCTGGCTAATGGAGCAGAATGGCCAACCAACGGTGGAGCCTTTGACCGTCTTAAAGCCAAATTGGCAGGGGGTGGTCTGGGAAGCTCATGCAGTTCACTTATCCTTGGAGAAGAAACCAGTGGCGGTGACGAAGTTGGGGATAATTTGGGAGGCGAAAGAGTATGGGAAGCTGGTGCACGAAAGATGGGACCACTGGCAGAATTGGTTGAAGGCTTACTAATTAATGGCCCGGAGTAAGATCGTCGTTTCATCTTTCTACTATCAGATGAGTTATACACATCAAGCTGTGAGACTGTAATTCCTTCAACCAAAGGTGGGGGCAGCTGCATGGAACTTGTGGTTTTTTCTTTCTGTGCCGGGAGCACTTTCTGACCTGTAGACTCCATAATATGATCATCACCATAATCTTTGTCATGCTTCTTCTGTTCTAATGGAGAAGAATGCCACAGGTTATGAGAACGCCCACCAAGGTCTGTTGCCCTTATATTGGAACCCGATGTACTTGTTCTTGAAGAGACAGCACCCTTGGCATCATTAGGCGTGGGTAGCACATAGGCATTGGACTTTTTTGATAAAGGTTGGTGCATTTGCTTCAATTTCTCGGAACCTTCACTCTTCCTCTCCAAAAATATGGGAGCTGAGTAGCTGCTTGCTCTACGTTCTCTACTTGTTCCATTCAACTGCAGAATAAATATGTCAGCTGCCGGCTAATAAATCTAGAATCACCAAACACATGAAACATATGGGTCTCTGAATGAAAAGAGTCACTTGAGTTACAAAATCTATTAATATGAAGTGTTTTCAACAATAACCATAAATCATCTATACAAAATCTACCGTAAGTGTTTTTAATTATACCTCCGTAGTAGCTGTTGTTGAAGCTTGGGGGAACGTAATATCATCTTCATCCACCTGAATTGGTGACAAATAATGAGCAGAAGGCCACAGTTTTTGTAAAATCAAACAAGTATGGCATCTAGATACAGGCTTTATTCAAACAAATCACTCATTAATACAGCCAGGACAGTTCGCGCCACCGAATTATATAGAAGAAAACATTATTACACTAATTGGCAATAAGATTGAAGATAATTCTACTTGATCAGAATTCTGTAATTACACTTTCACTAGTAACAGCATAGCTAATTGATAGTGACAGGGGAAAAGTGGGTAATCCATGCATGTTCCTCTGACATCTTTTCATATGAAGTAATAATTATCAGGGGATTTTCACCAGCCGCATAAACTAGAGTTCTGTTAATTTTCTAGAAAATTGAGAAATTGGGGTGCACCCTCACCTCCATCGAATTCCTTGATGCTAAAACACGAGGCCCCTGCTTACTTATTCCATAATCAAAACTCAGTTCACGGTCTTCATTAATATCATCGCCACTGTCGTTGTCATCATGGTCATATTCTCCTCCATCATCTTCACGACCACAAAACTGGTAATCTATATGCTGCAGTTCCGCAATATGTCTTACATGTGGCTCAACAGCCTCGAGTGATCTAAGCCCTTTGCGGAAGAAATTAAGCTGCATTTCAGGCAAACAGAGAAAAGCGTCAGGATTTGAGTGATGTAAACACAGGCTTGCCCCTAAAAATATCTAATGACAGAAGGAGAACCTGAGCAGCATGGTGACGTGCTGCCTGAGTGAGAAAACTTCTCGACTGGTCCTGTTTCAGAGATTTCAGTCTGAAGACACAGAGGGTTGCATCTTCGCCGTATTCATCATGAGCAGCTTGCAGTTGCTGTAAGGAGAACTGATCGCCCTTTCCACTCTTTGATCTTCCTTTTTCTTTCTGTTGTGCCGCCATGTATTCATAGACACTTCTGCATATCATAACTTACCTAATTCAGAAGAAACTCGTTTCTATCACATAAAAGAGTACACAATAGATGAAAACAAACCTTTTCTCGTCACATTGCCTCTTCATCTCCTGCAAGTCAGAGCAGAGACCACAGAGTGAGCCAGCTATAAGGTGATCAGACAGTAAGAGGCTTGACTGGAAAGTAAAAGTTTCTGCAGAATAATGGGGGCAAACCTCAACATTCCGAAGTTCGTTCAGAAGGGACTCTGATGGGTTTGTAATAGTCGATAAAATATGAGATCGCTGAATTCCAAGAGGGCAGTCAGTTTAAGCATCAACCAAACCTGTAGCTTGAAAAATAAAAGAGGAAGTATGTACCGGCAGGCAACGTACAGAAGGTCAAACACTTACATAGCTGTCAACAAGGCTTTGAAGTTCAAACTGCACCTTGGCCAACTTCATCATTATGTTACCTAATAACAGAAACAAAATGCTGGTCGTGTCAGACGTCAAAGTTAGCAATATAAACTGGGATCAGAAAAAAAAAACCATCCGTAACTAACCGCTTTCTGTGTTGTTGTAGAATGCAGTTTTTTCCATGAGACAAGAACCCAGCTCGCGCAAAGATTCCGCAAATTCTGAAACCAAGACAGATTCACATAACAACAACAACATTAGTAATCAAAGCAACAAAGTAACTAAAAACAACAACTAAACCCGAATCCTTCTGGCAGATCAACTCGACCCGAGCCGACCCGACCAAGGGAGAGCAGGGGCATACCGTAGGCACTGTTAGCAGTAGCGGCAGCAGCAGAAAGCAAGCTATCGTAGCAATCTCTCATATTTTGCATATCCTGCACCCATATCCAAATCGAAACCCCAAACTCAGATCCATCCAATTTTTTTATTTTTTTTAGGGCTCCACTAACAATGATAAATCGCAAACAGAAGGAAGGTGGGTAGGGGGGACCGAACCTGAGAGGCCTGGGCGAGGTCTTCGACATGGGGAGGGGGCTTGGAAAAGTCGGTTTTGTCCCTGGCGTCGCTTCCCTTTCCGTGCAGCTTGAACCCCTTGAGCTTCGCCAGCGGCGACTTCATCTCTCTCTCTCTCTTTCTATCCCTAAACCCTAACACCAACGCCGGCGCCGAAGAGAGATAGTGTACGCGTGCGTGTAGACTTGGAATAATAAGTTAATAACCCCCCCAAAGCTCGGAATTACCTTTCGCTTTCTTTTTCTTTGAAATGGAAAATAGCAATAATAATCGAACCGGTGTCGTATCGATTAAGAGAGAGAGAGAGAGAGAGAGAGAGAGAGAGAGAGAGAGAGAATATTATGTATATGATATGATGGGGGGAATGAAATGAAATAATAATAATAATAATAAGGTGCGGGTTGGATTCAAAAAATGTAATGTGGGTTGGGAGAGGTTTTCAATTCAACGACAACAAATGAGAAAGACGGAGGAAGAGAAAGGGACCTTTTCTTATTTGGTCATACACGACTCATTATTTTTTTATGTCTATCCTAAATTATTATACTATTATTGTTATTATTCTTTGTTGTTGGGAGGAAGCTGAGCCCTGAGGGGTAGAATCGGACAATCACGTGGCTGGCACACAGTGTTGCAATCCATCCAGAGCAGTCAAAGTCAACAATTGGTGACCGACTACATTTCAATTTTATACCCAAAAAAAA
>SOPF01028130.1:325095-361610 GCA_012979155.1 Hypericum perforatum | reverse complement strand
AAAAAAAAAAAGTTTCGCGTACTTGGTTAATTACGATTGTCGAACAACATAAACCAAAGCAAATCACTATCCAGGTCTATTACTTTTTAATTGTCTATGAAAGCTTATATATTCACTTATAAGTCAAAATTAATTGTATTTCAATTACTCATTTAAATAACTCTAATTGATAACAGTGGTAGATATTTGATTACATTAGATTATGAAGTTTAATTTTTTTAAGTTTAAGGTTTTTAAATATTGTGGACCCGTAAGTTAGCTTGATCTTCTCCATTTTCTTAAGATTCAAATAATATTTGAATTATGTTTTTTAAAGAGGATAATATTAAGAATATGGGAACACGCTCAAAAAAGAGAGAAATGATCTTAAATTATATGAATTTTACCTGGATAGTGCCCATTACCATACCTAACTAATAACTATTTTTTGGTACATTACCTTTTTTAAACGACTCCACCTTCATTAATACCAAAGTAAATTACAACAAAAAAAAATACTAGATGTAAATATATAATTCAGTATTTCAATTTCACGAAAACATTCATAAAATTCATAATGTATCTCAACAAAAAATATATATTCCAGATTCATGTATTTCGGTATAATCTGATTATTTGATTGACTCTGGAATTTTTTTAGTTAAATATTACAGTTATCTAATAAAATAAAAGAATGAAGTGCAACCGTTAATTAATCAACCACTAACTAAAGCTTACAGTTAAAGACGACCAACGAAATTAAAAATCCTGATTAATAACCTGAATTAGTTTACCGGCCACCAATTAATTAACTAGGTATGCGTCTTAATACCAAAAAAAATGAAATAATCAAATTAATTATAATAATTACTTACTGGGATCAAGATCGGCACTAACAAGCTCCAAGAGGATTGTTTTACCAAGCAAGTCAGTAACATCGTCTAGCCCACGGTTAATTCCTATTTCACTCAACAACCCACCAACTGGCTGGTTCACAGTAATTAACGCCTTAACTTTCACCGACTGCTTTGTGTCAGCTTCTACGGGTCTAATGCTTATATTTGGTTTTCCACAAAGATTTCTTCCAACCCTCACCTTCCCATGGTTTACAAACGAGGACTTGTCATGGGAAATCGACCGGTGAAAGGTCAAGGGCTGGGGTAGAGTGAAAACGGCCCTTTGGATGCTGTGAGATTGGTGAACTGGGTTCAACATGGTTCAGGATTGTGTATACTTGTAGAAAGAGGGAGGTGAGTTTTTTAAGGCTAGCATGCTGCTACTTATAGATGTAAATGGTAAGTGAGGAAGAATAATGATGCGACCTTGTGGGGACTCTATGACTTGCGAACCCAAATTCATCTTCTTATTCATTTTATTCCTTTTAGAGTTACTGAATTTGGAAAAAAAAATATACGATCTTTTTTTAAAATAACCAAACTACAGTATACTTAAACGTAAGTTTTTCCAAATATCAGTTGTCCTACATAGGAATTTGCTCACCAAAATATTATTTTTCTACTTATATTTAAGTACGCTAAAGCTTTATCGATAAAAACGTGAAACTCGAGCTCGGTCAGAAGTTCAACTGCTAATTTGCTAGTGTCGATGGTTGATTGGTCAAAATATTTACTCCGTGGTCCAATCCCGGGTCTCAACGTAATCTGAGCCACAACAGTTTCTTCCAACAGTTGATGATCAGCATGAAATATCATGTGTGTTAAACGCACGATATCAATCAACTGGAAGTACAATCGATATTTATACATTACAAGTCTTCTAAAATGTCAATTCTAAACTCATAATAAAATCCCAGTCGCAAGTCGAGAATGTTGCTAAAATTAAACTACATCCTTCGTGATAATAATATTTTTCTAAACATTTCATATTAAATTTTGATCGCAACTTTCATTTTAAGCGATATTACTACTAAAAAACTTTGGTTTACGTGCCTACATACTTTTTTCGTGAGAGATGAGGAAAACTGTATTTAAATATTTTGTGTTTTGGTAGTTTTCGAAAAAAAAATCGTATAATTTTTTTCAAATAAATGATGTAGATCAAAATTTTAATCTCTAATGTTTAACGTTGTAACCAAGGTGTAACATTTAACTTTCAAACAAATTAATATCGAAACTTTTTTTGGGGGCAAATAGTTCTTGGAAGACTTCCAAATCCCTTCCGAAAAGACAAAGCCCTTCAACGCGGCGGTGGAGGGACCCCATCTCCATCTACGACAGAATTACATAAAAGAAGAAGCCCTCGTCGGTCCGCTCTTCTTCCCATTTTGGGAAAAGGTTTTGTCCTTTTGCACTTGGGTGCTCCAATTCTCGCCTTATTATTTCTTTCTTCGTGCTTCGTGATTTCTCCAGTTCTCGACAGAAAAGATGAAGCCCGCGACAGATGTAATGGCTGCGCTTAATACATAAGCAACATTTTTTGTTGGATTGAAGTTACATGATGAGATTGAGATCGAATGCACGTGATAAGATTTGCGTTGATCGGAAGTTTTTTTTGTCGCCGCAGAAGACGACCGGAGATGTCCATCTTATCAGAGAAGACGATTGAGAGCGTGCAACTAGCCAGAAAATGTGGGGAGAGCAGAGAAGATATATTTGCTTTATTTTTATTCAAGTGTTTGATAATTATTTTCTTGATTAAAAAATAGAAAACTTAGCGATGACATCAATGGTGGTACATCATGCGCTAAAATAATGATTTACGCAATCTTCAAGGACCATATGGCACTTTGCTCTTTTTATATAATTTTATGAACTAGTTTATCTAGTTTTGAGTTGAATATCACACTAGTATATTTCAACGAATATTTAACTATACTATTTTTTCAATAGTTAAAATTCGAGATTTCATTATTAAGTTAGAATAAATATTTTGTTAGTTGATCTAATTATATTAGAAAAAAATACAATTTTAGTATATGTGATTTCACTTTTTTGGCATATGATATTGTAGTTAAAAAATGATCAAACGAGTCCTCAAATAAGTAATCTTGTTTCTCATTTAGGCTCGAGTTACTTCCCAAGTTAAATTTAACTCCAAGCCTCAAAATTATGCCATTTTGAGCTTAAGTGGTCTTCCACTCCAATTTTTTTGTTGGCAATGTGAGTTGTCAAGTAATAAATTTTACAAATAATCCATTGGCATCATTTTGGTAGATGAAGGAGACAGAATCGGGAGAGAGGGGAAGTTATGGGAAATGAAGTTAAGAGCAGATGAAATGATCTGGAGAGACGGAATTAAAGCGATCAAGGGTTCAGGGTAAATGAGTTTGTCACTAAATTGATTAGAGGTAAAGTAGGAAAATGGTTTTTTCCTAAATTGATTTAGGAGTATGGTTCTTTCTTTCTTCTGTCATTTGTTCAAGGGTTGGGCTCTACGTTTCGATAAGGGAGCAAGAAGAAAAGGGGAGAGAGAGGGGGGAGGAAGAAGAAAAATAGAGGGGAAAAAGAATAGTGTATTTGAAAAATTATGTAAAAAAATTAAGAGACTAAAATGATATTGAATTTGATCTAAGTAAATAGAGTCAAGCATTATAGAATTTTTTAATTTGGTAGTTTTTTTTTTGACGAGTTTTGACTCAAAACAACTTAGAGCTTAAAAGTGAAACTTGGTTCTTAGTTTAATACTCGTTTGATCATTTTCTAACTACAATATCATATGTCAAAAAGTGTAAAATTACAGATATTAAAATTATATTTTTCTCAAATATATTTTCTTATAAAAATAAATAAGTTGACATGCTAATTACATCCTGTCCTTTAGATTTTTGTATCATATAATTTTTCACGGCATAATTTTGAGGTTATCAATTGTAATCTCCAAAAAAAATTAGCAAACTATCAATATTATATTATTGCAACAAATCTTTATTTATCTACAACGAGTAACTCGTGCACGGATTGATATATAGAAAAGATATTGGGATAGCTAACGAAGCCAACCTACTTTCGGCCTCTTGTCTTGTTTACCAGAAAGGACCGCATGCATGGACAAACCTGGAATAGGAATTCGAAAGGGACTCAATTGCAATTGGGATAGGGATTAAAAGATTCCATAAGTGGTCCAGCAGTCCGGAGCTTTTGCCTCCGCGTAATTTTTTTTAAAGATGAATTTTGTTAACAAATATTCAACAAAATTACATTTCAAACACACAAACTTAGACCTCTTTAAACTAGAATATGATCATCACTAATTTGATATAATTATTTTTTTGGTGGAATTGATATAATTAGTTTTTATTTTTGAATTGATATAATCAGTTCTTTTTGCTGCATGGCCATTACTTACCCAAGACATGGCATTAAATGGTGAAATCGTGTTTCAATTTAGCACGTTCCAATTTTCATTTAATGTCATCTCATTGGAATTTAACGTACAGTTTGAGCATATCCTATGGTGTTGCGCAATAAGTAATGGATCTCACAATTTTTTTTTTTGAGTTCCTATTCTATTTCCTATACTAATACCTATTCTATTACAACGCCAATGCCAGGAATCGAACCCTGTACTTCCCAAACCCCTCCCCACCCTTATGCCGCTGGACCAAAGGTCACTTGGCGTGGATATCACAATTTCAACGTGAAGGATGTGATCAAAAAATAATGGTGGTACATCATGCGCTATAATTATGATTTAGGTAAACTTCAAGGACCATATGGCACTTTGCTCTTTATTATATAATTTTATGAACCAATTAATCTAGTTTTGAGTTGAATATCACACTATCATACTCAACAAATATTTAACTATACTATCTTTTCAATAGTTAAAATTCGAGACTTCATTATTAAACTAGAATAAATTTTTTGTTAGTTGTTCTAAGTATATTTGAAAAATACAATTTTAATATCTGTAATTTTACGCTTTCTGATATATGATTGTGTAGTTAGAAAATGACTAAACGAGTCTTGAAATAAATAAACTTGTTTTACTTTTAGGCTCGAGTTGCTTCCTGAGCCAAATTCAACATAATTTAGAATGAGTACAATTGTACTCGTTAATCATTATAGACAAAATTAGTAACACATTATCTTTGTTCAAATTTTGACCCAAGTATGCGAATCTGATAAGGTTGATAATTCCAAATCATAGATGACCTATTAAGTTGCTAGTCAATGTGATCTATTATTGGTTAATTCGATTAGATCATTCACTATGGAGAGGGCACGCACCTTTCCTGTGCCATGTGGCGGCTCACCATTGTGCAAGCCACTGTGCCATACTAACATGTAATTAGAATAGACTATGTTGGTCATGGCGCCATGCTGTCCTGTCCTAATTGGGTCACGTTGGGAGACCTGGCACAATCAGATTTTTTATTTTATTTTTTAAATAAAATAAGAATTTAAAAAAATCCAGAAATTTTTAAATTTTTACATTTTTTACTATTTTATACTTTTATGTATGAATGAATTTTTTTTAATGTTATCCATAATTTATAAAAAAAATTGTATCCAATTGGTATGATTTTTAGAGTTCAAAAAATTTGTGTTGTTCAGAATCGTTTGGAAACTCTATAAATAAAAACTATTATGATATCAAGTTTTCACACCAATTCATAAATTTCTCTCTCATCTTTCTATTAGTTCTAATCTTAGATATGAATTCCAATGGGTATAGTAAAGATGTTGATTGGACTGATCTTAGATCATTTACTCTAAATCATAATTTTTTAGCTTCTAATCCTATAGCTTAGCCAAAATCTTAGCCAAATTCTAGAGTCTAACCAAGATCCACCAATTACTCACCAAAATTATCCTCAAAACTAACCAAATTATTCTTCAAACCAACCAATTTATTCTCCAGACCAACCAAATTACTCTCAAAACTCATCGAATTACCCTAAATATCCACAGACCTTCAATATATACTAAATTACCCTAAATACCCATCAAATTATCCTTAATACCTACCTAATTACTGTCAACATTATCCAATTTACCTGAATTACCCAAGAAATTAGCCTTAAAACCCAGCTTACCTACCGGGATATTTTTTAAATTTTTCCATAACTCAAAAACTCATTAAATATCGAGCAAAGTCGACCCCAAAATCCACAACTACATTTGTCTCCATCGAAAAAAGGTAATAGAGCAATATTTAAAACCTGGACTGCTAAAGAAGACATTGTCTTAATGTCTTCTTATATACAGAATAGTAAAGATGAAATCGTCGGCCACAATCAGAAGGGGCAAGAACTTTGGGCTCGCATCAAAAATTTGTACGACCAAAGTCGAATAGAAAATTCTGCCGACCTTAGCCCAAGGAACGTAGAGCAGATGAGAAGTAGTCATAAATGCATATCACAACCATGCGGAGGATGGATTGAGGCATACCATACATCCTACCGAAAAAGAAGAGGACATGTTGAGTTCTATATATTGGCTGAAGAGCATGAAATGTATCTTAACACGCACAATTGTTTTTTACTGATTTGCAAGTTTTTATGAAAATCGTGCACAAACATCCCTAGTAGAATCTTGGAATGGAGGAACCTTAATCTTTCACTTCTCCGAAGGAGCCACAAGATGTTGAGAGCGGTGGAATTACGAAGAGAACAAGAACACCTGAGGAGGAAGATTACTCAGTTGCCACTGACCCCTTACTTCAATGAGCGAAAGATCAACAATGTCGTGTCCAATTGGCCAAGAGGTTGCCAAGAAAAAGAGTAACACAAAAAGAAAAGAGAAAGTCACTACAAGCGATGATGTATTCTCTACATAGCTCGAATCACTACAAATTGAATGCAAAAAATCCAAAGTTGTTATATAACAGATTTTAGACGTCTAGCATGTGCAGGAGAAAATTAAAAATAAAAGAATGAAATAATTAGCGAATGCCAAAGAACTAAGCACTAAGATCAAAATACACCAAGTGAATACAACCATTCTCCATGTATTGCTTGCTCGAGGAAGAGACATATCTCGAGACGAGGAAGAGATTAAGCATTTTTTATTGTCAGAACTTTATAATAAATAAACTTTTCACTAGATGTATGCTTTTTATTTTTTTGTAATTTACTTTTAATTTCTCTTAACTCAATATAATTTTTATTTTGTAAAATTATAAATTTTGTTAGTTCAAAATTAAATTTAACATCTTTAAATTTGTTTAAAATCATATTCGAATTTAGTATAGTTAACTGAGTTTCCAAAAAATTAGAACTGAAAAAAAATCTGACGTGGACCAGTGACATGACACTTTAGTAATAACATAATAATGGACTGAAAGCTGAGTGTAAAGAAAAATCTCACATGGAATAATGTAGCATTGACACAGTAGTGGATGGTCTTAGATCAATCGGTCAATATCCATGTGGCTGCCATATTTTAAGAATCAAATATTTATAGAAGTTAGTTAGATGTAAGATGACTAAATTAAAGTTTGATATTTGTAAATAATTGATAGACCATTGAGATGTAATATTGTTATTTAGAATTCTTTAAGTATTTAATACTAAAGAAAATTATTAACAATCTGATCACCTATCTAACACGACCATTTACTGGAAGAGTAATCGAAGTGACATGTGTTTTATTGTTACAATTTTTTGATTTAAATTCCCTTTTTTATCTTTTTTTTGACGTCTATACTATATCGTCATCGTATTTATATTAGTTATTTGGTAGCTTCGTGTTTAGAATCGACTAACATGGAATTGTAAATTTCAAATAGTATTTATCACATTTGCGAATTCAAATCCGGTAACTTCCAAAGAAATTAAACATCTTACTCTGTAATTCTAATTGAAATATACAAACATCTACTTATCGATAAAAACGTGAAACTCGAGCTCGGTAAGAAGTTCAATTGCTAATTTGCTGGGGTCGACGGTTGATTCGTCAAAGATTTACTACGTGGTCCAATCGCAGGTGTCAACGTATTCTGAGCCACAACATTGACTTACAACGCAACTTAAAACGCACGATATCAATTAACTAGAAGTGAAATCGATATTTAATGTTATCTCTTTGAAAGTTAACGTACAGTTTGTCCATATCCTATGATTTTGCGCAATTAACTAATGGATCTCACTGTTTCAACGTGAATCATACGATCAATGAATGATTCACTCACTATTTTCGTGTAACGTCAAAACGTCACATCAACCGGAAAAGGAACAAGAGTACGGTCGTTGCCACTATTGGTCCAACCGTGATATGAATCCGCACAAACCCAGAAATAATTATTCACTAATACTACAATTGAGCCCGGTTACAAAAGAATTTGGTGGACTTTCTCAATAATTTTTCAGCTACGATCAATTGGGATCTTGAAGTGTTCGCACTGGAAATTCAAACTCGCCTCTTGAACTTGCTTGCCTCTTTGCTCTAATTTGTTTTTGGAAAAAGTACAAAAAAGTACTCTGTAGTTTTACCGATTATCACTTGGGTACCTTGTACTTTTTGGACCGTAGAATAGGTCCAAGTAATAAAAATTTCCATCAAGGACCGGTCCCGATCTCTGGTCCGCATCTTTTTGACAAAACGACGCCGTTTCGTGTCCTACGTGGCGGTCCACATGTTTGACAGCAAATTTTATTTTAATACAAAACTGTTTACACTATATTTAAAAAACTCCATCTTCTCTCTCCTCTCCTCCTATACTCTCTCTCCCTCCCTCACCCTTTTTCGCCCTCCCACTTGAAAAGAAAACCACGATTCTTCCATCTTCAACCACAATTAGACTCACTCTAACTTCCAAATTACCCAATCCTGTCCCTCATAAACGGTACACCGAAATCCCTCTTTCCGCACTCCAACCACACACCCACAAATGCCGTTATCTCTCCTCTTTTTAACCATTGTTTTTAAATCGGCGGTCCGACCGGCGGTCCGACCGGTCGGACCGCGAATCGGCCACTCAACCGGTCAGAAACTGATAATCCGACCGGGTACCTTACTAACTGGGCGATTTTTGGGATTTTCCGGTCGGACCGGCCGGTCTGACCGGAAACCGGGGGCGGTTCGACCGGAAAATATTAAAAAAATATTATTTTTTTTAAAAAAATATTATTTTTTTAAAAAAAATAACTTTTTTTTTTTAAAATAGAATTTTTTTAATAAAAAAATTGAATTTTTCTTAAAAAAAAAATTTGGTCCGACCGGCCATCCGACCGGTCGGACCGGTCTGACCGGAGATCGGCCAGCCCACCGGTCCGATCTCCAGTCCGATTTTGAAAACTATGTTTTTAACACCATCAATTTCCTTTACAATGGCATCGAGGGAAAAAATGGCAGCCGCCGTCAACATCGTTATGCTGAGGGAGGCGCATTATTGGGGGTCAAGAAGCTGCCGTGGGGCAAATACGCAGTCGAGATCAGGGACCTTGGGAAGAAGATGCGCGTGTGGCTCAGAACTTTTAACACGGCCGAGAAAGCCGTACGTCACCGTCGCTGGCCAGCTTGGACCTCAACCTTGGACCCTCTTCTGCTATAGGTTTCACATTTTTGGTTATCTCTGGCATCTTCTTTATTCACCTTCTAATCTAGCTCCAAAGCCATCACGCCTTCTTCAACGACACCTTCCCAACGGTGAAGGTAGTGGCTTTCGACAGCGACTCTGATTCGTCCTCCATCATCGAGCATCCGGAGGGGTGTGGTGTAGTTGAGGGCGGTGTTTGCACCACCACCAATCTTCGTGAGGGATCCAAAGAAGATCCTCTACACATGTAGTATTGAATTCAGGATTTGGGGATTAAGGTTCTACTATTATCATGGTGGATTCGATCTAGCTTCAGGAAGAGTTTGGTCATGGGTAATTGGGTTAATGTTTGGTCTTGTTTGGTCTTCGTGAGAGAGAGAGAGGAGGAGGAGGAGGAGAGGAGACAAAGAAGGAGGAGATGAGAGAGAAGAGAGAGGGGTTTTTAAAAAAAAATTAAAAATTAATCAGGTACTAATTTGATAATTAGCCATTGCCATGTCATTAACATGTGGACTGCCACGTGAGCGTCAAAATGACGTTGTTTAATAAAAAAAAGACGTAGATCGGAGAACGGGACTGGTCCATGACAGAAATTTTCATAACTTGGACCAGTTCTAGAGTCCAAAAAGCACAAGGTACCTAGGTAATAATTGGTAAAACCACAGAATACTTTTTTGTACTTTTCCTTTTTTTCAAAGGCTACTAGACTAGGTTCTCTATTCTAAGAGAGTGAGTTCATAACCCTCCTCATCATCTCTTATGTTCTTTCTGTGCGACTCTAATAATTAATTAAAAAATTACGAGCTTTTACCCTAAAAACAAAATTAGAGCAATATTTTTCTGGAAATTTTTTGATATGCTGAGCTAGAATTGTAAATCATGTCAAAATTTTGATATTGGATAAAAATTCTTTAACAATTCTACTTTTTTTGAGTCTTATACCAATATACTTTATTAAAATAGAATAGCTATTCACTAAGAATTATATTTATATTAAATAAAAAAATTAAAAATGAATTTTTTGAACAAAAATACCTTTGCGAGAAAGAGAGAGAGAGAGAGGCAAAAGCACAAGAATTTAAAAACTTTACACAACGGAGTCGATGTAGTTGGTCTAATAATGTAGGAAATACCTATCAAAAAAATTTAAATTATAAAGAGTAAATTACATCTGGCCCCTTCTAGTTTGGTATATTTAACGCTCATCCTCTGTATTCCTCAAATAGATTAAAAACTCCTTTTAGTTTGGAGAAATTATACGATTTCCCCCTTCATGCCAGAATCGGAGAATTTTCCGACGAGAAGTCATGCAAAATGACAGAAATGCCCTTCTATTAAAAAAACTAAAGTGTTTTTCTCTCTCCAAATTCATCAACCTTTTGATTCCAATTAATGCTTGGGAACCCAATTTTCCCCTCTCGATTTCCTCTCTTTGGCCACCTCCCTCTGTTTATCCTCCATCGCCTTCTTCGCTTCTCTCGCTTTGTTCCAGTTTTTGTTCCAGTTTTTAATAGGTAAGTTGAGAGGGCGAATCGGGCTTCTGGAGCCGCCAAGCCCAGAATTGTCTTGATCGCACAAGATATCTGAAGAAATCCCAAATCTTAGGGTTTAGAACGAACACATAGGAGAAAGTTAAATCTCTCTCTCCAGATTTTTCCCATCCAATCAAATTAAACCCTCACATGCACTTTACGCATAAAGCGTTTTTCCTTTTCGTTATCTTCTTCTTCTCTGTGTGTGTATGTGTCTGTTCAAAGAAGAAGAAAAAATCAAAAATCACAATTGGGTGTTGGGATGTTTTGGAGCTCGTCTGATGGAGCATCTCCTCACCCCAAGTTCCAATTTTGGGCTTCTGGGTATTTGATGAGAGTGGTCTTCGGCGATGTGAAACACCTCCAACCACTATCGCATTATAGATTTATGAAGTAGGATTGTCGATCCCACGAGGATTAAGTGAACACCTTACTCGGCTTACTTACTATGTTTTAGGAACTTGATTTGGATTGAATGGTTTGGTTTTGGTAACTAACACACTAACAAGCACAAAGTAATCACAAGAACAACAACAACACAAATATAAAGATAAGCAAATTTAGCAAATAAAACTAAAATGATATGATACCTAAGATCACTTAAACAAACAAAATAGTTCATGGGGTTTTTAAGATCGTGTCATGGTCCGAGTATTTCAAGGCAACTAATCTATGCTCTCGTACTAAATTAGTCTACGTTAATACTTAACTAAGACCAAGTGAACTCAACGTGCCCTGGCAATCATCAAGTCACAAAATCCTAGCTAAACATCAACTATAAGTATCACCCTTTAGGACAACCAATTACCAAGAAAATCCTCATCTTCCAAGGCAACAGATCAACTAATCAATTTTTTGATCTAATCTTTCTTCTCTCGAAGATCAAGACTCGATTACGTTCATAGTTCTATGTGGCCAATCTAGTCTAAGCATTAAGTTTTTAACAAGTACATGAACCTTATCATTTTCACCCATTTTAAACCATTAGCTTACTTAAGGTTTCAAGGCATCACACCACAACAAAACTGCTCACACATATTTACAACAAACATAAACAACAACATATATATATTACATGAACAAAAGGAAGAGAAAAGTAAGTAGTTTAAGAGAAAGAAAGTGTTACAAGTCCAAGCCTAAGCTTGGTTTTTTGCCTTAGCTTTTCTCCTCCTTCCTTCTCCTTCTTTCTTTTCTTTCTCTTCATTTGCTCTCCTTTTTTTCTCACGGCTGCTCTCCCTCTTTTCTTTTCTTTTTCCTTCCTTTGGTACGTGAGTTTCCTTCCTTTCTTGGTTGCCACCTTTTGTTTACTTCACTTAATACAAATTTTTACCAATTGAAATATTAAAATCTTAACTTAATCTAATATCCTAACAACTAACTTAACTTTGTCTCCAACTTTTCTTATTTTCCACATAAGAGTTAAGTTAGTTGTTAGCCAAAATATCAAGTTGTCTACCATTGATATTCCATCCATCCTCATCCAAGTTGGCAGCCACGAATTTGGGCCAAGAAGGCCATCTTGGGCCCAAAACAAGCCTTCAAATTTGGCCCACTTTGACAGAATTGGCACATGATGTTGGATCAAGCATTTGGCCCTTTTAAATGCCGAATTGGAAGACTCCCTTGGGATACAATGTAGCTATGGATGTCTTCTTTCAAATGCCGCTTACGGCACCTCAATCCGACTTTGTATGAGGAAGTTATGATTTTTTAAGTCGGAAGAGATCAAGGCTGGCATAGGCACATGGCGCCCTCCATGACATCTTTGGCGTCCTCCATGGCAAGCCACGGATTTTTTTGGTGGATCAAGCTCAATGGAGTTAGAAAACTCCATGGGCTTCTTTTTCCTTCATTTTTGATGCCTTCCTTGGTTTGGTTTGTCAAAACCATTTTGCTTGCAACATCGTGGTCTTGCTCGTGCACTCGTAGTCTTGCTCGTGCATTCATGGTCTTCGGCATGCATTCACCAAATATTGTCCACAAAGATCCTATAAAATGAGAAAACATAGTAAAAACATAAGATCACGTGAAAAGAACAAAATATACAATTTACAAGATTTATACAAAGAAAACACACTTAAACAATTAAAAACAAAGCTAAACTACACTAAAATGTACATGAATAATGAGTATTTTTGACACTCATCACACCCCCACACTTGAATCTTTACTTGTCCCCAAGCAAAACTCAAATGCGGACACAGATAAAATAAAAACAAACAAACATAAATCACGATAAAAGAAAAACACACAAAAAGGAAAAGACTCAGCATGAAAAATTTGTAACTTGACTCCCCACAAAAACATCAGCTTATGTCAAAAGACTATCCCTACATAGCTAGTTCATTAACTTAATCACAAAACGAACGAATCGATAGACACCTCTAACACTTAATTGTTTAAACTAATATTAACACTATATAAAAGACACTAGAATGTTAACCTCATAATGATTAGAAAGTTTAACTCACTTAATATATAAGTGGGCAACTTCCTATCACTCGCATACTTAGTCAATATTTTTCAAGCATCCTACGTCCTACTCAGCAATGTCTAAAGTTGTATGGTTGTTAATGATCAGGGGGTCTTTATATTGGGTTGTAATGGGGCTTAAGGTAGAGGTGAGGTAAAAATTTGGATAGTGGTTAAACCACCCAATCCGAGGACATTACAAAGTAACTATCACTCGTCTAATCTAGACACCCTCACTAAAAATAATAAAGCTCTCACCCACTTTTTCAATATTCTATGACTCTTAAGCTCGAGGTTATGCCAAGAATTCATGCTTTATTCTACACTTTCTTTTTGCATTTTTTCTTTGTTTTTCACTTTTTTCTTTTGTTTTCTTTTTTTCTTTTTCTTGACTAACACTTATTTACAACACATTTTTTTCCTTAAAAATAAACAAACTAAATAAACTTAGCATGTTCTAGGCAAAAACTCGGCTTCTACACTTGGCCACTTAATTTTCTACAATATCCACAACTTAAACCATTTACATGAAGCTACCAACTAAACCAAAAAAATTCATCCTATAATCCTCGGATATGATGGTCAAAGGTGAGGAAGATCGGTCATTTAGGCTAAAAGTTGGTTACCTAGTCTATTATCAAGAAAATGCTAGGCTCAAATTGGTTTATGCAATTGGAAATTATTAGGATTTTATCTCTAAAGCTCTAGGCTCAAATGTCAAAGAATGCCCCCATCATCCCACTAACTTCCGCACAACTAAGATTACGACAAGTAATAGTAGGATACCATAATCAACTGACTTAATATACACCTCATGAAAAGATTTGGAGATGGATGTCTCCTCCTTCGGTTCAAATTACCTCACAAGGTTTGCACATTATCATTCTAGTCTAGTCTAAACAACGAAACTACTAGTCTAAATAATTGAGTGTGAAGTTTCTACATATTCCTAAGCTTTGTGTTCGAGTTAAATTCCTAACTAATAAGGTGATAATATTCTAACACAAGTTGAAAATTTTTGAAGGGGGTAAAATTTTGAAAAATTTATACCAAGTCTAAACTTAGACACATCAAACCAAACATTATTAATATACAAGGAAGATTCCTGAAAGGAACCCTCCCCCACACTTGAATGACACATTGTCCTCAAGGTGTCTACGATACTAATAAATACCTAATTATAAAAATAAAACAAAATTGAGATAATTTTATCTCGATGATTTAGTACGTTAAGAAGCAGCAAGGAGATCGAACCCTACAGAGCTCAAATCGGAATACTTCCGTACCGGATCACCAAAGATACGAATAAACTTATCTCAATTCATGCATATAAACAAAATATTTAAACAAAATTATATCAAATAAATATTAATTCACAAAACAAAAGTAAGCAAATAACAAAAGTACACAAATATATATAAAAATACAAAGGAAGAAGGAGCTCCCTGGTCAAAATTCTTCCGTGCACTTCTATTCTTCGAGCTGGGCTTGTTGTCATGCCATTGTGAACGTCATATGTGGATAGAGTGTGCCTGGCTTACTAGACTTATATACAAAAGACATTAAACCAAAACAAACAAACACAAATAAAATACAATCAAATTAACACACTACGAAATGAAATTAATCTATTCTAATTTTTTTGGTTTTTATTTACGCTGCGTTCCTGGAAAGCTTGAAAACCAGACGCCCCACTCTGTTGGGTCACAGGTGTAATTTTGACTTTCGCGATTCACATAACTCATGAATGGCATACCATGATGAACTACCTTTCCTGGCGACTTTTTCAGCTCTAAGCTTAACGGGGTCACCTTGTAGTAAAATGGTATACTCAATTTGTGAGATAGTGTTATTCTTGCTACAGTCTCCATTATCTTCACATTTTCCACATTTAGGACAAAATCCAAATTTCTTCATCCTTCTATAGTATGCCATCTTTGAAGTTCCTCTAGAGTGTCTTAAAACGTTTTCATCTCGTCGCTCAATTTTCAGTGTTTCTTTTGTCGTTCTCAGAATGACGAGGCAAACATCTATCGGGATTTTCCTAGAGATTAAGACTCTCACTAAACACATATACTTAGTACAAAACATCTTGTTCTTTATTCTCTACACGTAAAAGAAGATAAAAACCTAAAAATGAAAAATGATATAACTATTTACATAACATGCTAATACATGCTAATTTATAGTCATCATCTTGACTTGTTCCATGTTCATGCATAGGACGACGAATCGAGGTATCGTACCTCCTTATCTCGGTCAATTTTGTCATCAATGTAGCTCTTGCATTTTTCGTAATTGACATTGAAAACTCTTCCATCCTTGTCTTGTAACTCAAGAGCTTCATTTGGAAGCACACTCACAATTTTGAATGGGCCACTCCACTTTTCTTTGATCTTTCCTCGAAAGAGTTTGAAACGAGAGTTGCATAAAAGAACTTGTTGGCCCTCCTTGAAAAATTCATTAGATTTGATGTTTGGAGGTCTCCCTCCATTTATCTTTTCCGCTTCTCCTCCAAACTTTTCTATGTATTCCTTTTGCAGTTCTCCATGTTTCTCTCGATCTTTCACATTTTTCAACCTTTGATATGCTCTTGGTGAAAAACTGTAATGTGCATTCCTTAATCTGATCAGTCTTTATGCACATTTTTTTTATCAAGAGGATGAGTCATCACACGAGGCATTTTAAATTCAACTTCCTCCTCTCCTACTTGCAAAACCATTCTTCCATCATGAACATTCATCGATGCATGTGCTGTGTTAAGGAAGAGTCTACCGAAAATCAGTGGATAATTTTTATCCTCTGGAAAATCTAGCACCACAAAGTCAACTGGGAAGATGAATTTGTCAATCTTTACCAGGACATCCTCAACAATTCTGAATGGCTTCTTAATTATTTGGTCTGCCAGTTGAAGAAGCATAGAAATTTCTTTTACCTCACTCAAACCAAGTTTCTGAAAAGTAGATAAAGGCATCAAGTTGATACTTGCGCCTAAATCACATAAACAGCTAGGAAACTCATTGTCACCAATGAAGCAAGGAATAGTAAAACTCCCTGGATCTTTAAGCTTGGTAGGAAGATTTTTAGAGAGTAAAGAGCTATAATTGGCCGGGAGGGCAATCGTTTCTCCATCATCTCACTTCTTTTTCTTAGTGACAAGTTCCTTAAGAAACTTAGTATAATGTGGCACTTGGTCTAGCATCTCGAGAAAAGAGACACTAATCTGCACGTCTTTCATTTTCTCCATAAAACGGAGAAATTTTTCATCCATTCCTATCTTCTTCTTTACCCTATTTGGAAAAGGAAGAACAAGAATCATTGGTGGTGGAGGTACGTAAACTTCATCTTCTGCCACGTCTATTTCAACGTGCAGACTTTTTTTATTCTCCACTACTTTTTCCTTGTAATTGGTAGGAATCACCTTCTCATTTTCCTTAGCTTTTTCCTTCACAATTTTAGAAGCCAATTCCTTTCCACTTCTCAAGAAGATAGCATTAACCTGACCTCTGGGGTTTTCCTCTGTAGAACTGGGAAGAGAGCTTGATGCTCTAGTAGCATTTGCCTTTTCAAGTTCTCCCAGTTGTACTTCTACGTTCCGCATTGCAGTAGCTTGCCCCTTTAGAAATTGCTCTAAGTTGTTCTGCCTAGCTTCTTGACTAGCTAAGGCTGCTAAGATTTGACTTTGGTGGATTGAAGATCCTCCACTTTCCTGAATGAACTTCTCAATTTTAGTGAACCTTTCCTCAATTGCTCCCAATCTCTCCCCTAAGTAACCTCGTGGTAGAAAACCAGGAGGTCCTTGATGTGGGGCACGTAAAGAAAGACCTTTATCAGGAATAATTGCTAGATTATTGTCATTGTTTCCTCCTTTCCATGAGAAGTTTGGGTGATTCTTCCACCCTGGATTGTATGTTGAAGAATATGGGTTGTTTCCCATTTGGTTTGCTCCTTGCCCTTTCCCATTGACAAAATTAGCTTGCTCCCTAGGTTGGTTTAGCATTGCACATTGACTATACTCATGACCAGCATTTCCACAAGCTTCACACCTTTGTTGTACTACCATGGCATCGACTTTGTTTAAGTTGATTTTACGTAATTGCTTTGCCATTAAATCCAACTGAGCTTGGAAAGATGATTAAGCATCAAGCTCAATTATCTCTCTATGCTCTTGTGGTTCTCTAAGCTCTTTGACCTCCCTCATAGGTTGCTTCTTTCTCTCACTAGCCCTTAACCGATTTGTTGCTGCCAATTCCTCTAAGATAAAGAAGGCTTCTTCCTTACCTTTTCTCAGGAAATTTTCATTTAAGGCAGCATCAACAGTTCCCATTGTTGTTGGTCCTACGCTAAAGTAGAAAGTTTTTAGCAAACATTCTTCTGTCAAGTTGTGGTGTGGATAACTTTGTTGTAATTCCTTGAACTTTCCCCAAGTTTCACTCAAAGACTTTCAAATTGTTGGAAATTTAGAATTTCCTTTACGAGTTTATTAGTCTTTAAGCATGGGAAATACTCTTCCAAGAAAGCGTTAGCTAATTCCTCCCAAGTAGTTATGGGAGTTCCCTTTAATTGCTTGTACCTAAGCTTCGCCCTATCCCTTAAAGTAAAAGGAAACATCCTTAACTTTGAGGCATCGTCAGATATTCCTCTATACTTGAAATTATCGGCTAACTCCATGAAGTCCCCTAGGTGGTCATTAGGATCTTCATTGGGTAAACCATAAAATTGAGAGGAATGTTGTAACATTTGTATGACGGTTGGTGATGAGTGCCTAAAATACTCATTATTTGTGTTTGTTTCTTAGGATCATTTGAGAGTTTTTAGATTGTTTTAGTTGATTTTTAGTTTTTTTTTATAAACACCCCGTTAGGGGCTGGGTTTCCCCTATCATATAAAAAAGTAAAGGAAAAGGGGTTACAAGAAGAAGAGAAGGGGTCTCCAATCAACCAACAGGCTGGAAGAAAGGAGGCCCAAGGAGAGGAGGCCAGAAACCATCCTGTCAACCACTGTACTGGAAGACAGGAAGGCCAATCATGAAGTGCGAGAAATAAAACAAACGAGAGACCAAGCTACCAACAGTTAGTTGATTTTTAGTTAACTTGTGTTAGTTTTCATTCTTTGTGATTTTTAGTTGTTTGTTATTTCTCATTGTGTTTTTGTGGTTTTAGGAGCTTATTCATGGACTTGAGGAGGACGTGTGATCGATGGTGCTAAGGCATGAGCAAAATGGAGCTCATAAAGCGAGAAGAACAAGGACTGCCAATACATGGCGCACGCCATAGGCACAGGTGGCGCGCATCGTTGGTGCTCAGAGGATGAGAGGTCACTCTGATGATTGCTCACGATACGAGTAGCGCGTGCCATAGTGCTATTGGCGTGCGCCATGGACAGACAGTATAGATAGTTGGTCATTCTACTTACTTTTCTTACTGGCAAACACCTTGGGGCCAAGGCACTCGAGATTTTAACAAAAGGAGGGTGTGGCAGACACATTAGGGAGACAATGGAGGGAGTAGTTAGGATTTTTAGATTAGTTTATTGTTTTATTTACTTTTACTTTAGATTTTAGCTAATAATGACTCATAATGAGAAAATGAGCGAGAGAGAGAGAACCAAGAGAGAGAACGAAGAGAGAGCCAGAACCAAGAGAAGCCACGAATTGTAACTCTCCTCTCTAGATTTGACTTGAAGAATTGGAAGAAAGCTTTATGGTCATTTGATAAGCTTTCTTCTCTTTATTTTGTTCATTTTATGCTTAAGTATGTGATGCAGACGGAAACGTAATACCACAACGATAGAGCCTTGAACTTATGAGTTTCAACGAGAAACACAAGATAACAAGACGAACTAAGGAAAATTCTCAATTTTTATAATCAAATTCAACCATCTAAAACAATAAACCATAAGTCCTATTTATAGAAAACTAAAAGAAACCTAATACTTGTAATTTTACTATAACTAAAACTCCTAACAATAATCAAAATACTAGAGATAACTACTAATTAAACATCATTCTTTATCTCCATCATTCTCCCCTGGTTGGAGAAATTCGTCCTCGAATTTTGTGTAGTTGACCAGCTCGAGATCTTCGTACATGCATTCTTGAACACATTTGAGCGTCGCATTGACACTTGGTATCTCCCATCCCAACAGAATAAATATTTGGAAGTAAGACAATCATACAAAGTTCCTAGATGAAAGACCAAAAACTCAATTCTCCGAGCACATCTTGCAGCATCCTTGAGGCCATGCCACGTATCCAGCAATTGAGAATTTTTAACATATGTGAAACTCTCAACTCTGAGAAAATCAATATGCTCGACATACTCAAATTCATAATCTTGAAAAACTTGGGGTAAAGACACATTTACCAAAGCAGTAGCAACAACTTCGTTAACCTCGTGTCCCTCGTCCTCTTCACTAGGGTAAGAGTCATAAATCGGGACACCCAAGAAGTCAGTACGATTAGTCTTTAAAAGATTTTGAATCACAAGAACATCACCTTCATTGACCTCATTCTCCTCACCAGGGTAGGAGTCCCATTTGGTTACGGGTAGCCCGTGGTCAGCCAACAGTGTCCAAGAATTATCCACGGTGACCTCGTCATCATATTCAGACTGATTGATAACAGGTGGTGGAGAAACTTGACGTCCCTGTTGCGCTAAGCTTGTCGCTGTAGTGGTGTTAGCCATTTGGGCGCACAAGACTTCCATGACTTTGTCATGTTGTCGCTGAAAGACAACGGATTGTTGTGCCAACATATCCATCATGCGATTTTCCAGGGCCTCGAGAGCAGACACCTCCGGTTGATTACCATGCTTTGGAGGCATGACAAAGGAGCGTACGCTGGTCTCTAGATACCAACTGATGCAGACGGAAACGTAATACCACAACGATAGAGCCTTGAACTTATGAGTTTCAACGAGAAACACAAGATAACAAGACGAACTAAGGAAAATCCTCAATTTTTATAATCAAATTCAACCATCTAAAACAATAAACCATAAGTCCTATTTATAGAAAACTAAAAGAAACCTAATACTTGTAATTTTACTATAACTAAAACTCCTAACAATAATCAAAATACTAGAGATAACTACTAATTAAACATCATTCTTTATCTCCATCAGTATGTTGATGTTTATATGGTGTTTTTACTTAAGCATGTGTGAGTAGTTAATTCTGTGGGTTTGGTGTCTAGGAACTAACATGTAATCAACTAATTTGAGGGGTTAAAAACTAATAGACTTATGTTCTAGTTAATAAACTTAATGCTTAATTATGGATTCACTAAGTTTATGATCATGATTAGTTCTTGCCTTTGACAATGGTTTAGACTAGTTGGCTATGATAAAAACCTTGTGATTATCCATGATTATGATCTTAGTTAAAACTAGAGACCGAAAGGTGATGGAATTAATGTAAAGATTAATTAGATGATAAGTTGCTTAATGAATGAGAAATCTACTTAAGTAATTAATTGTCCACTGAGTAATAACTAAAGTTGGATCTTAGCTTGGTTTAGATCGATTAAGGGGTCGAAAGAACATCTAATTGGTTTAAGTTTTGCTAATGGTCGATTTAGGCAAATCTAGCGCGAAAGTGTAGGTTTGTTGCTTATGGAACACTCGGATCATAATAAGAGCATAATAAACCCCTTGAGTTGCTTGTTTACATAAGTTTCAATGGCACTAAACTCACTCTTAGTTAAATTTGCTAAATCAGATTGCTAGTTTTGTATTTTGAAGTTCATAGACTTTTGACTTGTTTTAATCTTTAGATCGTCAATCAAGAAGTTTCTTCGTGTTATAAGTCAACCAATCTTCATAATATACTCCTAATCAAGTTTGGAATCTAAGTACGAAGTCTTAACAATCAATTCCCTGAGGATCGACAAAACCAGACTTATTCTTGCTTTTGCTGTTGAGTGTTGGCTCGTGCCAAAGGAGAGTGGCACGTGCCATTGTTCTTACACGAAGAACATTGGCGCGCGCAAACGGGTAGTGGCACGCGCCATAGGCACCCAGAATTGCTGGGCTGTGCAATGAGCTCGTGGAGCAAGCTCTATCGGACACAGTTGGCCCGCGCAAGAGACATTATTGGCACATGCCATAGGTGGTCAGTAAGCCTAAAACAACACGCATATCATCAAAACACTTCGAATCAAGCACAAAAGATAATCCGAACACTCAAGTGCAGAGCAAAGCAAATACCGACAACAACTGGCTTAAGTTCAAATTCATTAGCTTCCACTTCTTGTCTTCGCACTTCTGTAAATGCCCCCCCTAAGGTTGGTTTGTCGTAGTCCATTAAAGGTTGTTGCGATGGTTGAGCACCTCCAGCTGCTTGAGCACCACCCGCTCCTTGTGCCTCGCCTTGCGGTTCTTCTTGTTGATTCATCCTTTCTTGTTGAAGTCTTTCTTGATTTAGCCTCTCTTGTTGAAGTTTTTCTTGTCGCAATGTCCTTTCCAAGTGTGCTATGTCCACTTCACTTTCCAAAGGGAAGTTGGTGGTTGAGCGCATTTTGGGCATGCGATTTAGAAAATTTATAACTTTTTCGTCCGATCTCCTATTTAGACAAAGTCAGCGACAAATGAAAGAAGACTTCCAATGCTACAACTTTGACTAAGAAAATTTTTTCTAGATTGGATTTTCACAATTCAAATAGTGAAAATACGAGGCTAATTGTATTCTACGTTTTGGCAAGACTCGTCCAAAAATCGTATTTTGCGCGTGCAACTTCAAAATACGATATCTTTTTCGTCCGAACTCCAAAATAGATGATCACAGTGGCAATGGAAAGAAGACTTCCAATACTACAAGTTCATCTTGGCTTTTATGTTCAAATTCGGATTCTAAGACCTTCGGCAAAATAAAAAGCGAGCTGGCCAAAATTTTCCGAGCAAGTTTTTCGCAAGAATTGTCAGAAATGACCTTTGTGTCTTGTAAATGCGATAACTTTTTCGTCTTAAGTCCAAAGCGAGCAAACTTAGTGGCGTTGGAAAGAAGACATCAAAATATTCAATTATGTCCAAGGAATAGTTTTTTATTTCGAAATTTAATCGTCCAGAAAAATTATAATCCGAGGCACAATGTTTCTGTGATTTTGCAAGACAATTCAAAAATCAGGTTTTGAGAACTTGTCTTAGAATTGCTATATCTTTTTCATCCGAAATCCAATTGACATGAAATCAACGGGGTTGGAAAAAAGACTTCAAAGTCTTCAATTTCGTTATATGTTAAATTTTTCCAGTTCGGATTCTAAAATGTCCAAAAAAATAAAATGCGAATCTAATTTTCTGGCCGAATTTTCCGAGCAAGTTTTTCGCAATATTTGTCAAAAATGACCTTTGTGTTTTCAAAATGCGATAACATTTTAGTCCGAACTCCAAATTGGGTGAAATCAACGGGGTTTGAAAGAGGACTTCCTAATCTTGAATTTCATCAGAGGATGTATTTTTCCAATTCGGATTGTAAGATGGCCAAAAAATTAAAATACGTGGGTGGCAGTAGCTGAAAAATTTTATGACGAGTTTGCAAGAAAATTTTCCTAGTTGACAAAAGTTCCAAACTCAAGTTCGTAAACCAAGCTTTAGGTTCAAAACTCATTCCCCGTAAATGGCGCCAATTGATGAGAGGCACAATTTGACATGCCTCCGATGTAATATAGTTTATGAAGTAGGGTTGTCGATCCCACGAGGATTAAGCGAACGCCTTACTCGGCATACTTACTATGTTTTAGGAACTTGATTTGGATTGAATGGTTTGGTTTTGGTAACTAACACACTAACAAGCACAAAGTAATCACAAGAACAACAACAACACAAATATAAAGACAAGCTAATTTAGCAAATAAAACTAAAATGATATGATACCTAAGATCACTTAAACAAACAAAATGGTTCGTGGGATTTTTAAGATCGTGTCATGGTTCGAGTGTTTCAAGGCAACTAATCTATGCTCTCGCATTAAATTAGTCTAAGTTAACACTTAGTTAAGACCAAGTGAACTCAACGTGCCCTCGCAATCATCAAGTCATAAAATCCTAGCTAAACATCAACTATAAGTATCGCCCTTTAGGACAACCAATTACCAAGAAAATCCTCATCTTACAAGGCAGCGGATCAACTAATCAATTTTTCGATCTAATCTTTCTCCTCTCGAAGATCAAGACTCGATTATGTTCATAGTTCGAGGTGGCCAATCTAGTCTAAGCATTAAGTTTTTAACAAGTACATGAACCATTTTCACCCATTTTAAACTATTAGCTTACTTAAGGTTTCAAGGCATCACACCACAACAAAACCACTCACACATATTTACAACAAACATAAACAACAACATATATATATATATATATTACATGAACAAAAGCAAGAGAAAAGTAAGTAGTTTAAGAGAATGAAAATGTTACAAGTCCAGGCCTAAGCTTGGTTTTTTGCCTTAGATTTTCTCCTCCTTCCTTCTCCTTCTTTCTTTTCTTTCTCTTCATTTGCTCTCCTTTTTTTCTCACGGCTGCTCTCCCTCTTTTCTTTTCTTTTTCCTTCCTTTGGTACGTGAGTTTCCTTCCTTTCTTGGTTGCCACCTTTTGTTTACTTCACTTAATACAAATTTTTACCAATTGAAATATTAAAATCTTAACTTAATCTAATATCCTAACAACTAACTTAACTTCGTCTCCAACTTTTCTTATTTTTCACATAAGAGTTAAGTTAGTTGTTAGCCAAAATATCAAGTTGTCTACCATTCATATTCCATCCATCCTCATCCAAGTTGGCAGCCACGAATTTGGGCCAAGAAGGCCATCTTGGGCCCAAAACAAGCCTTCAAATTTGGCCCACTTTGACAGAATTGGCCCATAATATTGGATTAAGCATTTGGCCCTCTTAAATGCCGAATTGGAAGATGCCCTTGGGATACAATGTAGCTACGGATGTCTTCTTTCAAATGCCGCTTACGGCGCTTCAATCCGACTTCGTATGAGGAAGTTATGATTTTTTAAGTCGGAAGAGGTCTAGGCTGGCGTAGGCATATGGCGCCCTCCATGACATCTTTGGCGCCCTCCATGGCAAGCCACGAATTTTTTTGGTGGATCAAGCCCAATGGAGTTAGAAAACTCCTTGGGCTTCCTTTTCCTTCATTTTTGATGCCTTCCTTGGTTTGGTTTGTCAAAACCATTTTGCGCGCAACATCGTGGTCTTGCTCGTGCACTCGTCGTCTTGCTTATGCATTCGTAGTCTTGCTCGTGCATTCATGGTCTTGGGCATGAGAAAACATAGTAAAAATACAAGATCACGTGAAAAGAACAAAATATACAATTTACAAGATTTATACAAAGAAAACACACTTAAACAATTAAAAACAAAGCTAAACTACACTAAAATGTACATGAATAATGAGTGATTTTGACACTCATCAGTATTCTCCTAGATTCCTCTGAAGGATTTCCCTTTTTGAGTTTTAAGACCTGTTTGTTATTGTTCTTGTTGCTTTCCTGGGTTTTGGAGAATGGTCATATTGATTCGGTGGCTAGGGCTCGACGCGACGTCGTTGATTTCCTGGGTTTTCCTGACCTTTCTTGGGTATCCCCGACCTCATCGTCATAGTCTATTTTTTGCTGTCATCGTCAGTGTAGAACCTCGGTGGAGAAGACAAAGTTTCTCGGTGAACTCGAGCGAATTGAAATTGGACTATTAATTAGAATTGGAAGGTTGATGAATTTGGAGAGAGAAAAGCACTTCAATTTTTTTTTTAATATAAGGTCATTTCTGTCATTTCGCGTGACTCCTCGTCGGAAAATTCTCCGCTTTTGGCATGAGGAAAAAAATCGTATAATTTCTCCAAACTAAGGAGAGTTTTTAATGTATTTGCAGAATACAGGGAGCCAATCGTTAAATATATCAAACTAGAGGGGATAGATGTAATTTGCCCAATTATAAATTTACCTCGCCGATGGAGGAAATAGGGTTTTATTTGTATCATCATCCCGCAGGCCTAAAGAGATTAAAATCGAGTTTGGGCCGCTGAAGATGAAAGACGGGCCTCCGCAAAACAAAAGTGGAATTGGGCCGCTACAAATGAGAAACCAACGAATCTGCATTTTCAGCACCTTGGAAACGTAAGGAAGCATTAAGACTTCACACATTGTAGCGTGATATCCTCTTTTAGTGGAATGAAGTGAGATTATTCCAAGGAAACGTGCGAAGATAAATTGTTGATACATTTTTTCCATAATGGAATCATGAAATCCAAGAACAGATCCGGACTTTAGGGTTCGAGAGAAAATTGGTAGTTGGTCATGTACTCAAACCGTTTTTGGGATGGGGTAAGCATCAAAAAGGAGAATCTGATTCGGTACTCGCACCAAGGCTAGTAATTGTACACGCAATTCGGATCATCAAATTATGCACAATTGATATAGATCATAAATCTAATGTGATTTTGGACCGTCGATCTAGAAAGAGGATATCGACCGTCGGATTTGTTGTGTGCACGCGATCCAACAGTCACAGATCACGTGCAATACTCCAACTTTTTCGATTTGACGCCCATGTGCCAGATTTTTTTTATGTATCGTTGAAAAATTTTGATGCGTCGTTGAATTTTTTTCATAAAAAAATGTAACGTCAGTGATATGTCAAGAGTGATGTGTCGGAAGTAAATGTGTCATTGGATGAATGGTGGTACTAAATTTTTAGCATCATCGAATTCGTATCTCTTTCGTCAGTATTATTCATAACTAAATGTCTTGTTTTGTGAAATTAGTATGGATAAAATTATTCAAGTTCGGTTAGGTTGTTAATGCCTAAATTTTGTACCTATTATATTCTCGTATTAAAACTATATATATGATTAAATTTATTGATTGGGTACATGAACTCTCTCTTTATTTTTCTTTCCAGTAGTAGTACATCGAACACACTGTTACTAATTCTCAGTTGTTTCCCACATTTCCCAAAACCAAAACAAAAAAAAAAAGCCAACTTCATCCAATTGGTGGGCATCTCCTCCTTCTCAATCACACCGACATTTCCAGGTAATTTTCCAACGGACAAAGCTCACACTGTCTTCGTCCCGTCTCATGCTCGTCCCAACAGAACAGATGACACATTTTGTCGGCCAATTTAGCTGATTCAAGTTATTGTTCTCTTACCAAGAGGTTCTTTTTAGCAGGTTTAAGAGACAAAAGAATGGGAAACCCACCACCAACCATTGCCATTATTGGAGCTGGCATCTTCGTTAGGACCCAGTACATCCCCAGACTGGCCGAGATCTCCCAACTCTTCGTCCTTAAGGCCATTTGGAGCCGAACCGAGGTGACCCATTTCAGCTTTTTTAAATCCTTTTCATATCTGTTAGCTCATACTTGTGAATTGTGTGTGAAAGTTTGTGTCTATTTTGTGGATAGGAATCTGCTAAGGGTGCAGCGGAGGTGGCAAGGAAGCATTTCCCTGGGGTGGAGTACAAGTGGGGCGAAGAGGGTCTTAATGAGATTGCCCTGGATCACTCTATTCTGGGTGTTGCTGTTGTTCTAGCTGGACAAACTCAGGTTTTGTTGAGTAAAGTTTCGATCTTTTTCGCTGTTTGGTGGGGTGTGTTTCATGGATTGGAGAGTTTCTGAGTGATTGATCTCTCACTGGAAGGGGAAATGTGTAGGTTGATATCTCACTCAGGCTACTGAAGGCGGGGAAGCATGTTCTTCAAGGTAGACAGCCTTTAAGCTGCCCATTTGATAATATTATTTTGATACGTTGCATAGGCGGTAGCCTGTGAGATTTGATTGGTTTGGAAAGTGATTAAGCGTCTTTTAAATTTGGATCCATTCATAACTTTCGAAGGCGAGTTCAAATGAGTCGAGGGATGAAAAGTTATTTGATAAATGATCTTATAGTTGAACTGAACTGACCGCCCTTTTGTCTTGTCATGTCTTCCTTGCTAACTTGGTCGCTTGAAGAGAAACCAGCAGCACCTTGTAAGTGAGCTCCATCTGTTTCTCCTTGATTACACTAGTGGTACTTGTTTCATAAAGAAGGGAGTGATCATGTCTTTGGCTTGGTTTGTTTGATTGAACTTGAAATGTAGGGTCGGATAAAATGAAATCGTATATCTATGTGGTGTAATAAACATTAGTAGTTGGTCCTTAGCATGGTCTCATTTGTTTGTGCGGCCCACAAGAGGTGGGAAAAGGCGTATCTACTGATGTTCTGGATTCTAAAATGTCCCTTGCATGCACTGAGGTGCTGGATCACAATCCCACTTGAATTAGATGCTAGGTGGAAAATGAGTTAAGATACCTATGGGAGACAATGGGCCCTTTAAGTCGACATTAAACTGTGATGACAATGATCCTATACATCTTAAATCCCTTGGCAAACAAAGAACATCAAATACATGAGGAAATAAGTTTTGAGTAGAAGTATGACTTACAGCTATGAGTGAGTTTTTTGACTTTTTTCTATATCATAAAGTGTATTCTGCACCACTATTAGGAGTGGATAATCTCAAATGCATATAACAATGTTTAGAATCTGTTTCTCTAATTTCATCTCTACTGCATTGTGAAGCCTTTGGTTACCCTTGAATATGAATTTGGAACCATGTTCTTGGTTCTAAGAGATGAATGTAGTCTTCCATCATCTCTCTTTTGCATCGAGTTAATGCCTGTTATACAAGCTAACATTTATAATGCAGCTGTGAGTGACTTGGAGAATGCAATATCTGCCTACAAAACTGTTCAGGCCGGTCCACATGGTCATCCTATTTGGGCTGTAGCAGAAAATTACAGATTTGAACCAGCTTTGGTGGAGGTACTTACTTGTTTATTACATGTTAATAGGCCTCTGGTTTTCTAGGTTCCAAAAATGTGCCAACTATTACTATGCAGTGCAGAAGGCTGGTCGCAGAACTCGGGGACATGATGAATGTGCAAGTTATCATTGAAGGATCTATGAACAGTGCAAACCCTTACTTCTCAAGCTCTTGGCGGCGCAACTTTACTGTATGTTATCTCTCTTGCATTAGCCTCCAGGAATTATTATTTCAACAAAACCAACTTCATGCCATAGACTATGAAACACGAGATATAGTACGGGATCTCCTTTTCTTGTTACTCACTCTTTACCTTTTGGCAGGGTGGCTTTATATTGGACATGGGGGTGCATTTCATTGCTGGGTTGAGAATGGTAATTCTATGCTGAACTCTCTACTCTAGATGGGGAAAACATTTTACAATATTCAGTAGCAAAATATAGTTGTAATTGTCATCGATTGTATCAATATGAACCGGTGGAAAAGTAGCTACCCAGTAGTTGTAATGCTTCTTTTTGTTTGATTCTTCATGTCCCGTGTACTGTTTCCTGGGTTTCCTTTGAATGCTTTTCTTCTGCATCAAGACATTTTTGAGGGTTCTATATCAAGATTGTGATCACCACAGTTTAGTTGTTCCTAATTAAAAAAGTTTCCCGCACTAAGGAAACTTGGATGCCTAGTTTTGTTCTCATTGTTCAGAACACGTAGCTTTTGGTTCTTTACTTGCGATGGTTCATGAATTATATATGTCAGAGAGGTCTGATTTGTCCATTATCGACCAGCATTTGAAAACATATTATGTTCCTCTGGGACGAGTAAATCATTTTCACCAAGTACGTGTTTCTGGTGAACAGCTTGTGGGTTGCGAGGTGGTCTCAGTGTCAGCTCTGACCTCTCATGTGGATACAAGTTTACCTTCACCTGATAACATTTCTTCAGCTTTGTAAGTCGCTTTCCCGTACCATTTGGAGACAAGTTGTTGCATCAAATTCCATAGCCTGCAAGCGGATTTTTCTTGCAACTAATCAATACTTCTCTGTCGTAGTCAACTGGAAAATGGATGCTCCGGTGTATTTATCATGGTTGTATCTTCGAGATCACCCAAGGCACGTGAAAATGAAATTAAGATACTCTAGTCTATAAGACCATGAATAATTCTCTACCTCATATCTTTCTATTCCATAGATATTCTGGCGGGTAGTAGGCATGAAAGGTACTCTGCAAGTTGAGCGTGGAGTCCAGGATGGTCGTCATGGTTACTTGGTACGCAACACAAATCCTTTCATATTTGTTTCGCCTTTCGTTTATCTTTGGATTGGAAGTTCGGACTTCGACCTTCAACAAAACTGCTCGCCTGATTTATCAACTTCCTCTATGTTTATCTTACGGTGCTGCCATTCAGGTATTATTTTACGGTGCTGATGGGCGAAGCACAAGCACCTTCTACCCTTTCAGTGGAGTGACTGAAGAACTCAAAACTTTCCTACATGATATTTCCGAAGCTAATCTTAAGGTAGTATCGAACCAAACCACATTGTTATATGTTTCCTTGTCTCCACTTTCAACCATAAGCATGATCACTGTTTACATTGTGCTCTGCTCTGTACATTGCAGAAGGGGGGCATCTATGAACCCGAATCTCGCCTCTCTTTTGTGGAAGGCGCCCGAGATGTCGCCATTCTGGACGCGATGCTCGAATCGGGAACAAAAAGCGGTGCCCCTGTCCAGGTGAAAAGGTTTTAGACTGATGGTAGACGTTACATGGCTCCCAAGCTTGGAAGAAGAACGGTAAAGGTCCAAGCTTTACTTATTGTCACACATATCACTGAGTACAGAATAGTATTCTCCTTAACTGAAATAATGATCGGTTCTCCCAATTAAAACACTTAATGACTGTTGTAGTAAGGGACCGAGATTTACACTCGTCCAACATAACATTTCGTGATTGAGTTTTTTTTTTAACCAGTAAAAGTTAACACAATGTCATAATTATGACAATCTTATTTCATTATAAATGACCTTGTGCGGTTGCAACTTCCCAGTGTATTACGGCTACCCAATTTCATCTAGTACTCGTACGAAAAGCAGTTCTGAGTTCCTGTTGGTGAGACTATAGGCTCAACTTGTGACGCCAGAAAAAAATAGTTCTTGTTGCTGGTCCAAATTAAATTTATAATTATAATAAATTAGTCTAAGTACTACCTACATAATTTTTGAATTTGAATTTTACAAATGAATAGAAATTATTAGAAATGCTGTCCTAAATAGAGCTTCATAGACAGTGAATAGGATAGTACAAATACTCATAGTTTTTTCTATACCATAGTATGTGGGTTGGTCTTGTAGACCGAATGTATGTTGATTTTGATTGAGATAGAATACGAGTATGGATTCATCTTTGGAAGTATGGTTTAGGATATAGTATAAATCCATAAGATTTGGATTTACTTTTTCAATTTTACCTTATTTTAAACCATACTCTAATTAGAAATCCTAATTAGATCTTAGTTTCATATTTGTTAGATTCAAATTAGAATTAGGTTAAACTATAATTTATCATATTTGACTATTGTGTTATGATATTTCTAGTGACTATTGATTGTGTAATGTGAATAAAAGTAAATTGAATGATATAATAAATGTTGGAAGCTGATTTTCTATATTTAATCAACTGTTTATATATTTCAGTCTTGAAAAGAAAAATATTGTAATATTTAAATTAAATTACAAAATTTGTTTTGTTAAATTTTTGTTGAATGTTTATGTGCAGCTTAGTAGATGTCTTGAATGTATTTACATAAAATTTTATAATAAAAAATTAAAACTTTAAAATGTCAAAGTCTGCAGACCTTGTAGATTCTGGATCCACGGATGATAAGAATTAACAATAAAATTTTGTAAAGTAAAGACTAAAGAGTATAAATCTAACTCCAAAAGTTAAGGCATAGATATAATTATAGTAATATCTTACACTATTTTACCCATTGCCATAGAAGCTTCCTACCCTTCTCATTATATCCTAATTGTTTTTTAGAAAAAGTGAAATTTACAGGGTCATAAAAAGCGGTGCGGGACATTGAAAGGGAACGATGCATTGCTTTGTTGTTGTCATTTTGTCCATACTTGGTCAGTCCGTATGTAACACATTAAATTGTTGAATTGACATATGAGGTAGAGAGGTGTGGAAATGTGAAATAAATATTTGCATTATTACATGTGAGGTATTTATCTTGATTTTTTTCCTGGGAAAATTCCTTGCATTAGAATTCTTTTGAGAAATGTTTTTCAGAAAAGAAATTGTATTTTTTTATGTAGACAACACAATAAATTACTTAATTATTTTACCATATCGTACTTTTTCTAACAATATTTAAAGGACGCTAATTTTCACCGAAAGCAGAAATCATGCCTTCGTTATCATGCTAGTAAAAAAGATGGTAACATTGGTTGGTAGCTGCAAATATTTACGAGATTTGTCAAATTACTACACGCTCGATGTCTTGCGTCTATAATTCTCTTAAAGATTATAAGATTTTTTCTGAAAGGTTTAAAGATTGTAAGATAGCAATTTGTATGTGATAATTTGTAGACGTGTAGCTGGAGGCTTGAGCTGCCATGAGTCTAAAGTTTCGAACAATCTGATCATATAACAATTGAAATTCAGTGATCACATAATTAATAAAATTTGAGTCTCAGATTTCACTCTAATATAGTTATACGAACCACTCTATATTTAAATAGGGGAAAAATAGTGCAGGCAAAACTAAACTTTCGGATAATTGCCTCAACGTATGAACAGATTCCGATAAGATCAGGAAATAAAATTGCAGTGGATCAATTTCAATTTGTTTAAATAAACGAGCGACCGCAACGAGGAAACTGACGACTGAAAACTTCAGATCTTGTTTCTGGTTGGGAAACAACAAACGACCCACGTGATGCCCAAGCGAAAATGTCCACACCCCAACAACTCAAAACATTTATCAAAGGAAAAAAAGAACTCAAAAAGAATTTGGCCTTTCGAAACAAAACTATTAAGCAAATTATTTGATAATATTCAATTCTTAATTTGGAAATGCAGTAAAATATATACATTGATTATCTCTAAAATAATAATTTCTTTAAATTGATAAAAAAAAACTGATTCTGAGACAGTACTAGTGACTAAATGCGAATACCATCTATCGTAATAACTAATACTTTAAAAAACATTAGTAATAAATTTTGTTCTCAATTTTTCTATAAAGTAATATTTTTTAGTAAATACATATATCTTTAGATATTAGGTAAATTCCCCTCATGTCCCTAATTTATCGTCATTTTTGTAGTAGGATCCCTAAATTATTTGAATTAGATATATGTCTCTGTTATGTAATAAAATATTGTTATAAGGTCATCGGATACTGGAATCCGAGATTTCCTTTGGCGAGGAGGCATTCAGAAAAACCAAATTGCCCCTCGGTCAAATTGCTCCTTTATTTTTAACTGTTGGCTTAAGTTTTGACTTAGGAACAATTTGGTCTTTTTGAATACCTCCTCGCTGGAGAAAATCTCGAATTTTAGTATTCGAGGACCTTATAACAATATTTCATTACAAAACATGGATCATTTATCTAATTCAAATAATTCAGGGACCTTACTACAAAAATAATCATAAGTCAGGGACCTGAGGGTAATTTACCCTTAGATATTTTACAAATTCAAAAAATATTTTAAGAAATTATTTTGTGTTAAACTTAGTTATTTGACAAATTTTATTTGAAATAATTATTGTAATCGTTGTTTTATTGTAAGAAAACATCTCAATCGCATATAACATTTGAACAATAAGATGAGATTGATATAATTTTAATATAGACAAAGTAATTTTTTACTATTTATGCATCTATTATTCAAAAAATTTCTTTTATTTTTTTGGAGAAAAAAAGTAAACCTCTCTTATCTTATAACATCTCTAAAGTGATATTTTTATCTACTCCCATCGATATCACTTTAAAGCAAATTTACTATATTTAATTATAATACAAAATTAGAAAAACATAATATGTTGTAAATCAAAGCTTCAATTTTACTAAAGAGATAGCCTAAATGAAAATTTTTGTTAGGCTAATCATATTGGATTAGAAATATCCATATCTTATGAGTCGAATTTCATCTTTACTTTGTGAGTTGAAGTATGTTGACTTTGATTGAATCTAAGGTGAATATAAATATCTACCTACATTTGAGAATGTAGTCTAAGATAAGATATAAATCTTATGAATTTTTACTTTACACTTAGCATTTTATTCCACAGTAGACAAGGTTTAAAAAATGCGGTCTAACCGGTGATCTGACCAATCAGATTGTAAATCGTCTCCCATACCGTCTTATTTTTTAAATACCTACTTTGCAAACTGCCCAAATTTCGGTAGGACCGGACAGTTTAACCAGAAAATTCGATCTTACCATGTGGTTCGACCAAAAAATATATATTTTAACTGATTTTATCTTCGATTCGAGATATCCTATTTATATGGATACTTTTTTTGGTATATTTTATAAAAAGTGATATGTTTATATGTTATTTTTTAATCTATTGTGTTATTATTAGTTTATCACATAAATTATTTATTTATATACCTATATACATTTCAAAAAATACAAAAAATATAAAAAAAATCTAATCCGACTAGTAGTTGGGCCAGTCGTACCCTGGGTCAGTTTTAAGAACCCTCGCAGTAGACCATATCCTAATTAGATTTTAATTAGACTATTTATTATTATTATTCAATTTCTTAAAAATTATGTTTATTTTTCTAATTTTTTTTATTGATACATTAGACATTTCATGTTTAATTTTTGTATATTTATTATGATTTATTAAAATTATATATAATCAAAATTTATGTTAAAAATTGTCATGTTTAATTCAATGGTGACACCTAATAGACCCCAGTGGTAAAATGCATAATTTTAATGAATTTGTTTTAGGATTTATGAGTCCATTTGTTTAAATTAGAATATGAGTGGAGTATTTTAATATCTTATCTTATTCATTATCGTACTTAATTGCAAGTACGTATTTATAATATGATGGAGTACTTAGTGATCTACTAATTCAAGATAACTGGCAAAAGAATTATTTTAACTTAATTAAGAATTTTAAATTTAAAAATAAATAAATATTAGGATTAAATATTTGTTAAATTTTTTTTATCACATTTTAAATCGTTAAATAAATTGAATTTAGTTAGTTGTTCAAATAATATACAATATCGATAGCATAAATATAAAAGTTTTGTGGACAACTTCTCCTAGTATATATAGGATCTTTTCGCCAACCTTTGCTCTGTCAAACTTCAAAGTTGATTTTGGATTTTGACCGACGACAGTGAGAACCAAAAACCAATAGTTAAACAACGAGCGAGGATGATAAAAATAATTTTTTGAATAACAAAATTTTGTTAATAATTATTGTTATGAGTAATAGAACTGCTAATAATTATGATATAAATTAAAGGAAAATTTCATTTTTAGTATCCTGTAGTTTGCCCAAAAATCACTTCATTACCCTATAGTTTAAAACTATCATTCGGGTCATACCTCACCAATTTTCCATCACTTTGGTCCCAAAATTACGATACTGTTCCTCCCTCAATCAAAACCTAACCAAACTTAACTCAACCCGACCGAACCCGCATTCAGTTCAACCCAATGGAGCGTAGAAAATATGATATGACTCGGATTGAGCTGAAATTTTACAAGAGGCATCCTAAAAATACACATGATTTACGAAATAAATTTTAGGAATTGTAGAGGCACGGAAGTAGTTTTTAAATTTTTTGAAGCGCTGAAACTTCGTAAAATTATATAAAATAGAAAATATATCCAATTGAGTTGAAACTTGTCCCATAAAACCTTAAGAATTTCTAATAAATTTAGGAACCAAAATACATCCCTAGGACAAGTTTTAACTCAATTGGATGTATTTTCTATTTTATACGATTTTACAAAGTTTCAGCGCTTCGAAAAAAAAAACTTTCGGGACTGTAAAATTCCTGAAATTTTTTCCGTAAATCATGTGTGTTTTTAGGATACTTCTTGTAAAATTTCAGCTCAATCCGAATCATATCCTATTTTTTACGTCTTATTGAGTTGAATTAGATGTGAGTTTGATCAAGTTGAGTTAGGTTTGGTTAGGTTTTGATTGAGAGAGGGGCACTATCGTAATTTTGGGACCAAAGTGATGAAAAATTGGTGAGATATGACCTGATTGATAGATTTTAAACCATAGAGTACTGAAGTGATTTTTGGGCAAACCACACAGTACTAAAAGTAACTTTTCCCTAGATTAAAATCCTCGAAATAAATTGGTTCATCCTAGAAAGGGGATTGGATTGGGTGCCAAGGATTAAAACTCTCCCTATATAGGGACTACGATTTGGGCCATTAGATCGGAATATATTCTTAAATATTCTGATCTAATGGCTATTAATTACCAAGGGCATTTAAGACTTTTGCTCAAAACTAATAAATCTTAATAATTAATGTTTCCTACTTTTTAGGTAGTATTTCCTACTTTTTAAGTAATGATTGCTACTTTTTAGGGATTTTTAAATTTTGAACCAGCAATTAATTAGCAAAAGAAGATTTGAAAAAAAACTGTTCACATTCTTCCGGCTACTTTTTGGTTAAATATTGATTAAATCCTTTTTTAAAGGATATTTTAAAATTTGAATTAACAAAAAAAGGATTAATAAAATAATTCAAGTTATATCTTCGGTAGTAGTTAATCAAATTTTAGTACCTTAGTTAAGAGATATATTTTGTAATTTTAATGAATATCGTTTTGATCTGAGAATAATACTAGTTTGTATTGATGGGTTACTTGATTACTGGTTTAAAATGCCTCATTACTGGTTTACTTCCTACATCATTGGTTTAAACTGCCGCATCAATGGTTTTAAAATACCACATTAATGGTTTGATGACTTTACTTTAATCGTTTATGCGAAATATCAGAATGTGAGATTACACAAAATCTTCATAAAGATTATTCAAATTGAATTCCTTCGGGTAGTTGGTTTAAATCAATGCCTACAACAGGTTGATCAAATTCTACATCTTTCTTGTTGCCATCCGTCTGTTGCATCCTTTGTTTCTACGTTTCGAAATTGTAGATTAGCCCAATTATCCTTGTTTTCCAATTCTGCAATTGTGCATCCTACAACAAAACGAAAACCAGCAATTCAACCAAATGAACCAGCAATACAACAGAACAAACCACCAATGCAATCAAATGAACCA
>SOPF01028130.1:252496-325085 GCA_012979155.1 Hypericum perforatum | reverse complement strand
TACAACAGAACAAACCACCAATGCAATCAAATGAACCACCAATGCAAAAAGCCAAACCTGGAATAGAACTGAACAAACCACCAATGCAACCAAACGAACCTCCAATGCGACCAAAAAACCACCAATGCAACCAAATGAATCAGTAATGCAACCAAACAAACCACCAATGCAAAAAATAACAATGCAAAGCAACGAAAAACATAAAGAACATCGAACAAGCATACCTTCTCCGGGGTTTCCTTCTCGGCTAGTTGATATGTTATTTGCACCGAAGAAACCATTATCATCATCGGAATGAACACTTGTTAAAACGTCTAAAATACAAGCAACAAACCAGCCATAACATGTTATTATTTGAACAAATCAAATTAACAAACGAACCAAATGATAATAATGAACAAACCAGTAAAACAAAACAGCCATAACATGAACGGAACAAACCAGTAACGCACCATCAGGATCTCTTGAATCGTCCATTTCTCTTGACTTGAATCGTTATTCGCAAATTAACAAGATTTTTTCTATTTTCGCGGCCTTTTTTGGTATTTGGAAGATGAAAAGTCAGAAAAGAAGAAGAAACGTGGAAGGAAAAGTTGGATGGTTTTTTTAGGGTTAATGAGAGAGAGAGAGAATTATGGCATAAATATAGGTAAGACTTTTCAGCTTCCAAAATCAGTGGGTGGTTATTAAAAATCCCTAAATTAGTGGTTGGGTGATTATACACATTTACCCTCCTCCCTATATAGGGAGGAAGGGAACCCTTGGCACCGTAACCTCTCCCCTAGAAAGTGTCCAAAAAACCAGCCGTCACCCTTCATGTGCCGGAAACCGACCATGCCCCTTCGCACGTGTGTGTCCCAGTTCCCGGTGCACCGCTTCGACGTTATAAAACCAGCTAACACCAAACCTAACCCACTCTAATTCAATAGTGGGCTAACTGGTTGAAAAAATCGTAATTATATTTAAGACTATATATGGAAGATTTATCTAAGAACAAAATATTTTTTGGTCAAACTTGTAAAATATTGAAATTCCTGAATTTAAAAATACTAATAAGGCCATAAAAAATATGACCAAACAAATTTGAATATCAAAAAAGTTAAAAATATATATACCTATAACCTATGTATGTCTATATTTTATCCGAGAGATCAGATTAAAATGTTGACATCAGTTTCGATAGTAACAAAAACATGATATTTTTTCAATATCTGTTTTCAAAATCTACTTTGAGATATTTGATTAATCATAGTACGGGGTGATGTCTAGAAACAAATCTTTGAATAAAAATTAAAAAGTACATAATACCAAACAGTAGACCCTCTACGAGTCTACGGACACTATTTTAAATGAGAAGTAATGTAAACACAAACACGTATACAATAGAAAATTGTGATCTTGTGCTCTCTCTCTCTCTCTCTCTCTCTCTCTCTCTTCGTAGAAGTGTAAAGATTCAGTCTTTTGGCTTTTTAGATCTCACCCCACTTGCCCATTTTGTGTCAGCCCACTCTATTATCTACCATAATCCATCTTTCTCACTCCCCTTCTTCTTCAAGTGAACAGAAAGTATAGGATAATCTCGAGACTTTCTCCATTGTTGCACCTTTGCACTCCTCTTCAGGTACTTTACCTTTGCTTTTTCCCACTTCTTCTTTGGAAGATCTTTTCAAGTTGGGTTGTTACCTGTTTGTTGAGGGTAGTTCAAGTTGGTGCAAGAAGCTGCACCTGTTTTTTTTTCTACTTGTTTAAGTAATGCCACTAAAGTACTGTCTCTCTCTCTCTCTCTCTCTTGTGGAGTAATACTGGGTTGCTTCTACTTTACTCATTTGGTTCTCCTGGGTTAACTTGTTTTTTTCTACTTGTTTAAGTTGGTTGCTTGTTAATTTACTTGTCTCTGATGGTAGATCTGTTGGTTGAGTCCCACCAACCCAATCCCCACATTTATTGGGTTTTGTACAACTTTGTCCATTTCTTGTAAAGTTGGTTTCTTTTCATTTTCTTGGTGTGGTTTGGTTGATGCTATATGACCCTCCACATGGGTTTTATTCTGTTCTTTGAAAGGTTGCACCTTTCTGGCCTAACTCAAATGTAGATACTTTTCACTAGGTAGGTATGTTCTTTTGCTAGAATTTTGTGTGCCAACACTTCTCCTTGTAGCTTGGGAGTGGTGAAACTAACTGTGGTCCTTTATTTGTGCTTGTTTTCTGCAGAAGAAAGTGCTACCCCTGTGAGGATCTTTCACTCTTCTGGCTATACCTTGATCAAAACCTTCTCGAAGTTCAATACGAGCCTTGAATCTTCATGGGTCTGAATTATGAACATCTATGTCGAGTCTAGACTTTGGTTAAGCCTCCTGAGATTGTGAAAATTATTGCCTCGGCCAGTTGCCGCTGTTAGCTTTTCAGTGCTCTCTTGTTGGTCAAATTAGAACAGGAAAAATGCAGAAGCAGCCGCAACCTGTCGACTTTGCTCTCAAGGAGACATCTCCGAATATTAGTGCTGGAGCCGGGACATATACAGGAGACAAACTTTCCTGCACCTATGACCTCGTTGAGCAAATGCAATATCTTTATGTTCGTGTGGTGAAAGCAAGGGATCTGCCTGCAAAAGATCTCACTGGGAGTTGTGATCCGTATGTTGAAGTGAAGCTCGGTAACTATAAGGGAGTGACAAGGCATTTCGAGAAGAAGTCTAATCCAGAATGGAACCAAGTCTTCGCCTTCTCAAAAGAAAGGATTCAGGCTTCGGTCCTGGAGGTGATTGTCAAGGATAAGGATGTTGTGATGGATGATTTGATCGGTCGGACTATGTTTGAACTCAATGAAGTCCCGAAACGTGTTCCACCAGATAGCCCGTTGGCTCCGCAGTGGTATAGACTGGATGATAGGAAGGGGGAGAGGGTTAAGGGAGAACTTATGCTTGCTGTGTGGATGGGTACTCAGGCAGATGAGGCATTCCCCGATGCCTGGCACTCGGATGCTGCAACGGTTGGCCCCGACGGTGTCGCAAACATACGTTCTAAGGTATATCTGTCACCAAAGCTTTGGTATGTTAGGGTCAATGTGATTGAAGCTCAGGATTTGATTCCAAATGATAAAAGTAGATTCCCGGAAGTCTACGTTAAAGTCACTCATGGGAACCAAGCATTGAGAACAAGGATATCCCAGAGTAAGACCATCAATCCAATGTGGAATGAGGATTTGATCTTTGTAGCTGCGGAGCCATTCGAAGAGCCTCTGATTTTGACTGTGGAAGATAGGGTGGGGCCTAGTAAGGATGAGGTTCTTGGAAGGTGTATGATTCCTTTACAACTTGTTCAGAGGAGGCTAGACCACAAGCCGGTAAACACTCGGTGGTTTAACTTGGAGAAGTATATCACCGTGGAAGGGGAACAAAAGAAAGACACCAAGTTTCACAGCAGAATTCATCTGAGGATCTGTTTGGATGGTGGTTATCATGTTTTGGATGAATCCACGCACTATAGCAGCGACCTAAGGCCAACAGCGAAGCAGCTGTGGAGACCTAGCATTGGCATTTTAGAGGTGGGCGTTCTAAGCGCCGTGGGGCTGATGCCGATGAAGACAAAGGATGGCCGAGGAACCTCAGATTGCTACTGTGTGGCAAAATATGGGCAGAAATGGATTCGGACACGGACCATTGTCGACAGCTTCAATCCTAAATGGAACGAGCAGTACACGTGGGAGGTGTTTGACCCGTGTACGGTGGTCACGATAGGTGTATTTGATAATGGCCAGATATCGGGAGGGAAGGATGCAAGAATCGGTAAAGTAAGGATCCGCCTATCCACTCTCGAGACTGATAGAGTATATACTCATTCGTACCCGCTACTGGTGTTGCATTCCTCTGGCGTTAAGAAGATGGGAGAGATTCAGATGGCCGTGAGGTTCACTTGCTCGTCATTGATTAACATGCTGCATATGTATTCTCATCCGCTGCTTCCCAAGATGCACTACATCCATCCGTTGTCGGTAATTCAGCTAGATAGCTTGAGGCACCAGGCTATGCAAATTGTTTCAATGAGGCTGACCAGGGCCGAGCCACCTCTGAGGAAGGAAGTTGTGGAATATATGCTGGATGTGGACTCCCACATGTGGAGCATGAGGAGGAGCAAGGCTAACTTTTTCAGAATTATGGGTGTGCTCAGTGGGCTGATCGCTGTAGGGAAATGGTTCGACTCGATCTGCAACTGGAGGAATCCCCTAACGACAGTTTTGATCCACATCCTTTTCATTATACTGGTTCTATATCCAGAGTTAATTTTGCCCACAATATTTCTCTATCTGTTCTTAATTGGAATATGGAACTTCCGGTGGAGACCAAGACACCCTCCGCACATGGACACTCGGCTTTCTCATGCTGATGCTGCGCATCCTGATGAACTGGATGAAGAGTTCGACACGTTTCCGACATCCAGGCCGTCTGACATTGTTCGGATGCGATACGATCGCCTCAGAAGTATCGGTGGGAGAGTTCAGACTGTAGTTGGTGACCTAGCAACCCAGGGGGAACGATTCCAGTCGTTGCTGAGCTGGAGAGATCCACGAGCTACCACACTGTTCTTACTGTTCTGCTTGATTGCTGCGATCGTCCTCTACGTCACTCCTTTCCAAGTTGTGGCCCTCCTCGTCGGCATTTACGTGCTGAGACATCCTAGGTTCCGCAGTAAGCTCCCTTCGGTGCCGCTCAATTTCTTCCGAAGGTTGCCTGCTCGATCGGACAGCATGCTGTAAACCGTGGATTCAACGTGCCCTGACCGCGCCATCCGGATGTCGAAGAATGCAGCGGGTCCAAGTACTTTCTGTTTCAAGTATTAGTCTATGTTTGCAGAAACCATAACGTCTCACCCTTGTCTATTCGGAGCGTGTTTGTTCTATCTGAAGACAGTCAAGTATTTTGTAGGTTTCAATCTGGAGTAAGTTGGCCAGATTTCTCTCTGGCATATAATATAAAGTTTTAATCGGGTTAGAATGCTCTTAAGTTTAGATTCTGCTCTAATAGCCATAGGAAGACATGTTGCCCGCACGAAATTGTCATCTTTGTAGTTGGTAGATTAATTCAACAATTTGCCAGTGATTAATTGAAATTGGTATGTGATTCACTGATGTAACTTAACGTGATTTGTTTGATTGTCTACACGAAATCACACAAATTTTTGCCGGTGCCGTGCAGGAGCGTTTTCTCTCATCCCGAGATCCACCGGAAACACTGATTTAAATTCAATCAACAATAATCAATCTCGATTAAGTTATTACAATATGGTCAGAAGTAAAATTGCAACAGAATATGTTATTACCAAGTAAAATGAGCAATATCTGGGGATGCGATAGGCCGGGCCTAGATTGGAATGAGGAGGCAAAAAAAAATGGAAGATACTTAAAAAAAAAAGGCACGTAGATAGTGAAAGAAAAAATTTGCTAAGTACACGTTCCAATAAAGAAAGGTGCTTCTAAGTGGGTGTTTGGTTTGGCTGTTAGTGATTAGTGGATTTTTTGGTGTTTGGTAAATTAAAAAAAATACCGGTTAGAACTCAAACTCTAATTTTTCCAACAGCTAGAGTAGGGATGGCGATGAGTAGGGTAGGGTAGGGTAGGGTATTCGTAGGACCCTAGCCATACCTAGTTTGAAAAGTCGGATTCATACCCTACTCTCGACCCTTACAAATTTTTAATACTAGACCCATACCCTTACCCTCAGGGTCCGTAGGGTCTAAAGGGTCTTATAAGGTCCGACCCTTGAATTAAATGCAAGATATTTTCTTAGCACAAAATTTTAATTATATATATAAAATTTAACTGAATCATAATAAATATATGAAGATTTATCATAAAATATTTAGTATATCAATAAAAAAAATTAAAAGTTAATTTACGTAGCATATTTCAGAATATTTAACAAATATATTATAATTTATAAGTAAAAAATAATAATAATAAGTATAATCAGGGTCTCATCAGGGTCTAGTTAGTGTCTAATTAGGGTAGGGTCTAAATTATGGTAAATGGGTAAGGGTAGGGTAAAAATTTATAGGATTCATACCCTACATTTATAGCTGTTGCATTTAATTGATGGTTGTTACAATATCAAATTACTAAATAGTCCTCGATTTAAATAATTTCTAATTTAAATATTAAATTAAGAGGAACATTTTTTTAATTGGTGAAAACATAGAGATAAATACTAAATATTACTATATTAAATATTAAATTAAGAGGGACACTTTTTTTGTTGGCAAAAACAAAGAAATAAATACTAAAGATTACTATATTAAATATTAAATTAAAAGAGACATTTTTTTAATTGGCAAAAGCATAAGGATAAATAATATGTATTAAAAAAATAATGTTTATTAGTCAATTATCCTTATAAATAATTTTACGACTCAACACCAACAGTCAATACTAATTTACCAAACACTTTTGCAAAAATTGGATATCAGCTATCTGCTGAGTACTATGAGACAATAGTAGATCAACTGATAGCTAATAGCTAACAGCTAAATTTCATCAGCTGTACTAAACAGACTCTAAATATTTTAGTATTAATGACTCATAACATTATTGTTTTAAAGTCAACTATTTGATACTATCAAATAAATTATTTGAAAATTGAGTAAATCATTTAAACAATTGGTGAATTAAATCTATTTAAAAAAACTCACAATTAATATTATTAAATTAATTATAGTGTTAGTTTATTTTTGGAGTGATAATCATAATATTTTGAAAGAATAACTACCACTTGTTATATTAAATTTATATTTTACTATATTAAATAATTTATCCGGTTATGTCAAATTAATATTGTGTTAAATAATTAATTTGATGATATAAATTATATTTTTTAGATCAATTTAAACATATATTCATATATTTAACGTAATTATATCAAATGATTATTTCAGATATATTAAATATTAAACAATTTTTTTATCATGAGAGAGACAAACTATCTGATAATAACACTGTAAAATATTCTAACTATTAATGCAAATCATTGACTATAATAGTGTAAATCATTCGAACTAAAAGTGCAAACTATTTTATCGTATAAATGTAAACCATTCAAACTATTAACACAAACTATTTGATCGTAACAGTGTAAACTATTCAAAATGTTAGTGCAAACCATTTTATTTTAAGGGTGTAAACTTTTTCAAATAGTAGTGCTAACTATTTGCTCATAATAGTGTAAACTATTCGACCTATTAGTACAAACTATTTAATTATGATAATATAAACATTTGAACTATTAGCGCAAACTATTTGATTATAAGTGGAGACTACTCGAACGACTAGTAAAAACTATTTTATCGTAACAATATAAATTATTTGATCTTAATAGTATAAATCATTCGAACTATTGGCACAAATCATTTAATCGTAATAATGTAAATCATTCTAAATCACAATATTGTAAAAAAAATTTGTCAAATCATTCACTAAACTCTTCGTTGAAAGAAGCTCATTACTAGATCTACCCTACTTTGTAAATTGTAAATGATCATTACTTCTTCTTCGTCAATCCCTAGTACCCTTCACTTACAAAAATTCCCAAACCCCTATTTGTTTTGTCAACTCATTTTCCTCCTCTTCAACTCATACCTCGACTTTGCCACCCTCCCTTTGCTCCAGACCTCAAGGCCATCTACAATCTCAAAGCAGAGGGATTCACCCTTACACAGATCGTCCACGTGTCATATGTCTCTAACGAGGAGATTGGTTTGGGCCTAACGAGGTGACAAAACTTATAGATTTACTAGAGTTTGGGGAGCTGTGGATTAGATATGATGTGGATGAAGGACATGACCTAACAGTTGGTGTAGAGGATGATAAAAAAAAATGGTTGGAGTAGTTCAATCTTTGGAGGCCCTAGCCATCCACAATGATGGTGAACAATGGCGTGAGTGCCTTCTTATGTTCTTTCGCGTTAGTTTTTTAGAGAAAGAGTGGCTAAGAATAAAGAGAGAGAAGGAAGTGAAAGAGAGATGGCCATAATGTCCAAATTACCCAAGATCATCCTTACCGTCAAATCAGTTCCTCTTTTTTTTTTTTGCCTAATCCAACCATTGTGATTATCTCCAATATAGTCCTAGTGTATTTTAACATCTAGGACCAAATACAATCATCAATACTGGAGCCTAACCAATGAAAAATATAATTTGGAGATGTTGAACGTCGGGGTTTAGTGCACTTGATTATGATCTAACTTCATTCGAGGGAAGAGTCAAATTCTTTCTCCATAAGATGAGATTGACTCATATATTTTAGTGTGGTATGAGCTGTAACAATCGTTTTTAAGATACAACGAATGTTAGACATTTTAAAAAACGTTGCACTATGTATCTCGAAACTTTGGACGAACCCATATAAATTTAAAACTTCCAAACTCGAAGAAGGGAGGGAGATGAGACAACAATGTGAAAATGTGCAATTTGTTGGGATGGATGGAATGGAAAGAGGGTAGGCCTATTTAGGGCTGAGAATTCAGATTATCCGCATTTTTCAAAATTATAATTTTTTATCTGAAATTCAAAATCCAAAATAATTTTAAATACAAGTATGGATAATCCAAATTTAAAAATTAGGTGATTGTTCATTAGAGTTAAATGATTCCAGACAGAATATATCTAAGTGTTAACTTAAAATTAGGTGATTAAGTTTTAGTTTTTTAAGTTATATAAGTTTCTGCGTGTGCTCATTCATATCCCTATTTATTATATATGTTACATATGTATTGAAATCAGTCCAACCCATTAGAATCTATATTATGTCTCAAAAAATACAGTTTTTTGGATAATCAAAATTTAAAATTCTTATCTGAGTCTAAATCCGAAATAAAAATATCGGATAACTCGGATTCGAATCCAAACATATAATTATCTGAATCCAAATTTGGAAAAAAAATTGAATATCATATTCGAATATCGAATTTGTATATTTTTGCTCACCTCTCGCTTATTTATAGGTAAAGGTGGACAAACAAATAGAAAACCGTAAATCCGAATAGAACTGGACCAAAAAACTCGAACCAAACTGAATTGGAAAAAATTATTTCAATTCGAATTTGATTTTTAAAAAAATTTGGTTCCTGAGCCGGGTCTAGTCCAAGCGTAGAAATCTATTGAACCCGACCCAAACTGAAATGTAAATCTTATTTCTGGGCTTTTTAATTTTGTATGTGATGTGGGCCTTTATGGATTTATCAACAAAGTGGAGTAGCCTTTATGGCTTTAATTTTGCTGCTGTCTATGTTCGTTTGTTGCAGCAGTAGAATAGTTATAAATGGTTTGGGTCCGGTTTGACCCACAACCAAAGTTTGGATCTAGGTCAGAATCGTTCTCATAAACAGTTCAGTTCGGTTCTTAATCTTTATTCTTTTTTGGTCCGAATTTTTCGAGTTTGAGTTGGATCGGACTGGGTTGGGCCATTTGCTCAACCCTAGTTATAGGCTGGTCATCCATGAATTTGAGGGAACATCGTTTTTATCATATCCAGATGTGCATTGGCTGTCTAGAGGGCTCATGCCTCTTCGGATGTCCTTTTGGATAGGGCCATCAGCCTGTTCGTATCCCTTCGGATGAATGTCATTTGTCTTCGCATTCCTTCACCTTTCCTTGGAGGATTTTTTTAGGCTTATGGATTATCTCGGGTCCCGTCGTATCTCTTCGAAATACAACTAGGAGTTATATGCTTAGTCTCACGTCCCGTCGCCCGGACCCGGATTAATGCGAACTGTCCGGCGTCCTGTGCTCGTACTCAAACGGAGTGAATGAGTCCAATCAACCAAGTGGAAAGCTAAGAAAAAAGTTAATTATAAATAAAAGAAAATCCCTTTGATATTCCAAGTAGTACACACATTTCCGTAAGTGAATTTTGTATTCTTTAGATTTTTTGAACTCTTGGAATTTGGCCTCATTCACCTCCAAAGCCATCTCTTATGTTCCGAAAATGTCTTTGACGGACTATGTTTGGTTATAAATACCAAAGTTTAATAATAAAAAGTTGGTTATATATTTGGAAACAAAGATAATATATATCGAGGAAATTAGAGAATGTACAAACTTCGTTTACTGTCCCAAATACATTTTTGTTCCTACGGAAACTGAATCTGGTCCAGTTCGGGAACCAGATACTTCCTAAGCTTTGTTGATCTCTCTTCAGGCAGGTAAAAACAAAATCTGATAAGTACGAGAAAACCGCTAAACTTATGATCTTGCACAATTCTTTCCGACCGAACCAATGAGGTCAAAGTAAAAGAGTGAGTTTGCTACTTCCTACCATGCAATCAAATTTAGAACTTCAAAATTATTTAACACAATAATTACTTAGGAATATTTAAGTTACATATAAAAAGAACATTTTAAGTGTTTTTCTTGAATTGACTACCTGTATTGTTTAACTATAATCAGTCTCTTCTTCTTCTTTTATTTGATGGTATTTTACCATTTAAACTGTCATACCAACTTACTATTTATATTTTAAAATTCAATGTTTCCCTATTTTTTTTTCCTTTTTATTTCTTCTCCTAAAGAAAGATTCTTTTATCATTATTTTCCTTCCTTCCTAATGTTTCTTTCCACCAATTTCCTTTCCATTGTTTCAGTCGATGCATTCATACTCCAATATTGTCAAATTCGATAACACTTAAATCAAAAAAAAATCAAGCAAATTTTAAAAAAATACCACTTAAATTAATCATCTCTAACCAAAGAATCTCTCTTTTTGAATTTTGCTTTATTCTTTCTTTCTTTAAGACTGTGCGCACGAGAGGAATAAGAAGTATTCATCCTTAACGAGTGTATTGCACGTACACATATTTGACAAAGTTAATAGCCATAATTAATTATATAATTATATTTAAATTTAATAAAATTAATTATATAATCATCTCTAATCCAATTTTCCACTTTGGGGGCGTTCCCTCGTCCTCACCCAGTCCCCCCTTTTCTATTTATTTTTTTAATTTTTTTATCTACATGGCGCTGAGGTGGAGGAGGGGCGTGACGCCCCAAGGCCCAAGCCCCGTGCGGGTAGTCTGACTCGAAAGTTAAAAAATTGCGGACCATTCTCTGTGCATTGTACTTGGCAACTAATCCTTAAGGGCCCCACCTGCCATCTATTTTTTATTTATTTTTATTTGGGGTTTCTGGGTTTCATCCAAGATTCTGCATAGAATTAGAATATAGGGGCTGCCAGCCAAACTTGGGGGAGGTTTTTTTTTTTTTTTGGCCGAATTTTGCATCCCCAAGTCTGGAAATTTAGGGTCTGATGGGTGATTTGGAAGAGATTGGAGGTGATACCAGGTAAAAAAAACCCTTCTTTGCCCTTTTATTTCTCTTAAACCCATAGGAAAGTTTAAACCTTTTGGTAGGATTGCCTATGTTTCATTCTACGGGAATTGTTTCTATCTTATAAGTTTTGAATTCAATGAAACTTTGTATGGTTTGAGTTTTTTTCTTGTGGTTTGTGTATGATTGGTGTAACAATTGATAGTTTGGGAGACGCAAATATTGTTTATTAGATGTTTTAGGAATTTAGGAATTACCAAAAGGCCTTTTTCCTAGCGGTACAAGGAGTCAAGGAGTTCATGACTTGGTGTAATCTAGGTGTAAATTGTACCTTCCAAAAAATGGTATTTTAGGAATTGTGTGATTTTGCTTTAGGAGGATGAGGGTATACTGGAGGGACTTTTGTTTGGAAGTTAAATGGTTCAAGTGAAGAAGAAAGGTGACGAAATGTCTTCAGGATTCAGATTTTCGGTCATTCGATACCCAAGAATGATGCCGATGATGGCAGCCGATGGTTAGGATTTGTTAGGGTTTATGGGAATGGGAAATATGATTGTAAGAATAGCATTTTTTATGTTTGATGCATTCTTTGCAGTTCGGACATTGACGTTGATGACTTGAGGTGCGATAACATTGCGGAGAAAGATGTTAGCGACGAAGAAATTGACCCGGATGATTTGGAGACGCGGATGTGGAAGGACAGAATCAAACTGAAAAGGATCAAGGAGAGGCAGAAGATTGCAGCTCAACAAGCTGCAGAGAAGGGAACACCAAAGCAGCCATCTGACCAAGCACGAAGGAAGAAAATGTTGAGGGCTCAAGATGGTATCCTCAAGTATATGTTGAAGCTGATGGAAGTTTGCAAAGCACGTGGCTTTGTGTATGGCATCATTCCTGAGAAAGGGAAGGCAGTAAGTGGGGCTTCTGACAATATTAGAGCTTGGTGGAAAGAACAGGTGAAGTTTGATAAGAACGGGCCGACGGCAATAGCGAAATACGAAGCAGAGTGTTTAGCCATGAGTGAAGCAGACAATAATCAGAAGGGGAATTCAAAAAGTGTTCTTCGGGACCTGCAGGATGCTACTTTGGGGTCTCTTCTGTCCTCTTTGGTACAACACTGCGATCCTCCTCAGAGAAAGTACCCTTTGGAAAAGGGAGTCTCGCCACCTTGGTGGCCAAATGGTAATGAAGATTGGTGGGTAAAACTTGGATTACCTCATGGTCAGATTCCCCCTTATAAGAAACCTCACGATTTGAAGAAAATGTGGAAAGTTGGGGTGTTGACAGCAGTGATAAAGCATATATCCCCCGATGTTGCAAAAATTAAAAGGCATGTGCGAGAGTCTAAATGTTTGCAGGATAAGATGACAGCAAAAGAGAGTGCAATTTGGTTAGGGGTACTTAGTAGAGAGGAATCACTTAATCAGCAAGTTAGCAGTGACAATGGCGGATCTGGTGTAACTGATACACGTCAAGGTGGCAATCGGGTTGATCGGCAACCTGCTGCTAGTAGTGACAGTGACAATGATATGGATGCTGTGGGATCTGTTGCCTGTAATAAGAGCAAAAGACTTGAAAAGACATCATCCAAGAAACGCCGAAGAATTCAAGCAATGGTTGTGGAGCCATCTAGCAATATTGAGACCAATGTTCCCCAAAGTATGGAAGATAAAGAGCCGGGGAATGGCCTACAAAGGAAGCGAAAACAACATGGGAGGTCCAGCAATAGTGATCAGCCACCCAAACCACCTGTAAGTGAGAACACAGTTGCAGAGCATCAAAATGGTTTACCTAATCTGGACCAGAGTGTTTCACACCAAGCTGATAGTCAGGCACTCGAGAATCTTCACGGAGATGTGAGAACTACTGCTTTAAGAACTCATGTGACGGACTTTGTGGGTGCATCAAGCATCCTCAACCCCGACTTGGGCTATTTCTCTCTCATACCACCACCATTTCCAAATCTGCATTCTGTTGAGGGTATACTTGCGGATGGAAGACCCGGATACTATCCAGTGGTGCAAAATTCAGGGTCACATCAGGAAGCCACTTATAATTTATACAATCTATCAAATGCCAACATGCCCACCCTTGATGTGCAACATTCTCAAGTGATGATGGATTTCCATCACGGAAGGGTATATGATGATAGAGACCATACTACAGGACTCCATATCAACGGAAATGAGATTGTTGGTGGACAAACAAACCATGTTGCCGAGGACGTGTTTCCCAATGGACAAGAGAAACTGGTTGGCAGTCAGTTTGATTCTCCTTTCAATAGTTTATCACTAGCTTTTGACGATATAACTAGTCCATTGGATTTTGGATACAACGGAGGATCAGGCATGGACGGAACAGGTTTTGCGGAAAGTTTCTTTTCCGATGATTTGGATATCTCTATGTTTGGTGCATAGTCTGGCGAAAATCAGATTCCTGTGCTTCTTCATCAGAGATTGCAGGTGATGTTCCTCCTGTCGCCTATCAATCTTCCACCGCGTAAACTAAATGTTAGATCGACTCTTCCTTTGATCATATCTCTCTGAAAATTGGCCAAAGAGGATCCCGTCATCGCCTACTTTCAACATTCAGATTGTGCATAGTCAGGGACCTAGCTGATTTAATGATAACCAGAATAATTCTGCACCTTCAGGGCTCCAACTTGTGAATATAATGTACATCGGTAGTGACAGAAAAGCTAGGACCTAGCTGGTTTCACTTACTTTTTCTTGGGAAAAGATTTGTTTCACTAATTTTGTTTCAAGTTCTTTGTGGCATAGATTACATCCTCTGCCTATCTGGCATTAACTTGAAATGGAATTAGTGATGTAATTACGGAAACCGAGAATTCAAAGCCTTATTATTGGTTGAGAAGTAGGATTATCAATTTGTCGTTCATTTAGTGTCTCCCTTGTGCATCCCAGTGGTTTGCTTGAATACAGAAGTTAGCACAAGTGGTTCTGTTTCAGCCTAGTTTTTGTGCTCAGGTAAGTTTGAAATTAACGTCGCAAAGAGTCCGAGTCGTAATATTCAAATTTTACGAATATAAAATTTTACGAATATAAAAAACGTTACAACGAGATAGTTACTTTACCGTGCCTAGCAAATCTAAATATTTCACTAAAGTATGTTGGATAGTCTATTTTTAAAAGTAATTGGAACAACAATATCATGACACCTTTCCGGAGAAAGGATATATTGGAAATTCCAAAAGAAAAAGGGGGGAAAAACTATCCATGATCAAGATGAGGTTCTCGGTCTAGCATGTGTTGGTAATTGGTAGTGAGTCTTGTACAAAATTCGCTCCGCATTTTGTACATATTGACAAAAAAAATTGTAGCTTGGCAATGACTCTTTTATTCGACATTTTGATTTTGGTGTACTGTATAATCAGTTATTTCTGATTTTTTTAATAATTTTTTTTTGGGATTCAAATTCAAAATGGAAATAAATAATTTTGCTCCACCTGTCTTTAAACAAACGCCGAGTTGTGTGTTACCAAACAATACACATTATTTTTCTATAAATAAAATTTTGATCGTATCAAGAAAATTTACGACCTGTTTATATAGACCAACAGTTAACAATTTCGTGATTATATTAGACATATTACTAATCTCGGTCAATATTAGTATTCGATTGTACTTATAATTGACGAGTGTAAGCAATTTTTCGGACATGAAAAATAACGAAATGTAGTAAACAAAATTTGAGAAATAATGTAGTAAAAAACTCTACGCTTCATTTTATCGAGAGCAATCAACATCAACCGAGTGACATTTGGTCTAGACGTCCAGTGACATAAGAGTGGGAAAGAATTTGAGAAATACAGTATTCAACCCCTGACATTCTAATAAAATAGATTTAGAATAAGATCAAAAATCAAAATCAGCTCCAAGCTGAAAAAGGTGGCCACGTCAGTAGAGATTTCCGAGTGAGTGGGACAGGCATCACTCACCAAAAGAAGAGGAGAAGATTCCAGAACATAGATTCAAGGCTTCAGACAACAAATATCTCCTCCGCCAAATCAAAAGCATCGTCAAAATATCTCTCGAGACAGCAAAATATCTCTCTGTCCCCGTAGGCATACATATATAGCGGTTTAGTCAAATTCCAAATCATCGTGTCCGAGAAATCTTTGGGCGGCTCGGACATGTCACTGTTATCCTTCACTGTTATATCATGCCCTGCATTATGATATATGTTCACCAAATCAAAATCTCGTGTGATTTTGGTCTAAATTTTTTAGTTTGACATAAAATTTATCTTGATGAATTTTGTTTGTGCAACTTGATGATATTATGTTACGAACATGATAAACTTATTTATAAATATTATTTTCAAACCACAATAAAATCTTCAAAACAAGTCCAGGGGCTAAAATGCATATAACCTAACCACACAAATTCTTGCCAATTTTAAAGAAGTTTATAATTCAAAATTTAACAATTATAATATAATGATAATAATATAATTTACATATTTTTAAAGCTAAATTATATTACTCATAATAAGAGAGTTACATCATGAGTACTAACAGTATAATACGTAATACATGTAACAAATCCATAAGTGATTCGCATAAATTTTTCGCCTAAATCAAGAGCCCAATTATTATACATAGCATCATGAATACCAATTACCAACGGAGAGACACCCTAAATGGTCCACAATGACTTGTTAAGTCACATTTGGATAAATTCACATGCTAATTATGAAATTTACATTTAAAAAAAACCATGTTCGGGCTACTTGCATATTTAAATCAATGATAATAACTAATTTAGAATTAGTAGAGCTAAAATTTATTTAAGAAATTGTCATCACATGAATTGATTAGATGAGTCACTGAACTACTTCTACTTTTAAGAAAAAGGAAGAAGATGAGGATTCTAGAACATACCCTCGCACACCTAATAAAAAAGTGCAAACAGAAAAATATCTTAAAAGGACAACAAATATCTCCACGTCCCCCGTGGCCATATTTATATTGCGGTTTAATCATTCCTAATCATCGGCGCCCTCGACTTCTTCATTCGACCGCTATCTAACCGCCATGACCCCTTCCTCCTTCCCCGCCGCCGGACCGGAGAGCGACTTCCCGACGCCGACGCTGGAAGCGGAGTCCGCCGCGCTCCTACACGAAGTCTCCTCCCACGGCGGTTACGTCTTCGCGAGGATAGTGTCCCAGGCGGCGTCCTCCCCGGCGGCGGCCGAGGCGGCGCGCGAGATGGCCTGGGAGCAGCTCCACTCCGGCCCCTGGAACTCGGTGCTCCCCGTCTGGCGCGACGCCTACTCCCTCTCGTGCCTCCACGTGGCCCGGTTTCACTTCCGGCGCCGCGAGTGTCGGGAGGCGCTTAGGGTTTTGGACATGGGGATCCTCATGGGCGGCCCCTTGCTACGGCCCGACCTCGACGCCGCCGTCCGCCTCGTCTCGGACAGCTCGCGTGAAGACGACGAGAGATATCGTAACGCCGACGGCGTCGGCCGCCGGCTGGTCGAAGGAATGGATATCGAGAGGGCGGAGGTGAGGTTCGTTTTGTTCGCTCCATTTGCTTCGGCTTTTGTTCGTTTAATTGAGTTGTAACGGCGTCGTTTGTGGTGGAATATTTCTTTTGAAGGTCGGTAGGTTGTTGCCGGTTAATTCGTTGACTTGTAAGGTGGTGGAGAAGTTGCCGCGGCTGTCGATGGAGGGGTTTCTGAGGGAGCATTTCCTGCCGGGACGTCCAGTGGTTATTAGCGAGTGTATGGGCCACTGGCCGGCCTTGTCCAAGTGGAACGATGTGGATTACTTGAACAGGGTCGCGGGTGACCGTACGGTCCCCGTTGAGGTGAGTCTCACTGTTCTCTGTACACGTGCAGGCATATTGATGCGGTAGAAACCTCCGGGGAATTGCCCAACGACACTTCACTTGTGAATGTGTATGATGTTGTCGATTGTACTTGGATCATTGCCCAATTTCGGAGGTGTGTCCTGTGGTTATTTTGTAGCTTATGAAGATTTGCGCAGAGTTGAAATTTGGTTTTGATGATTGGGAAGGGAGATTTCAACATATTCTTAATTGGTAGCTACCAACATACATAGGTACTCTTCAAAAACTTACAATAGATAGAGATTGCAGGGTGAATGGTTTGCTTGCTAACTCTTAATTTTTTATAAAGAACAGGGCCTTATTGTTGAATGTTGAGTGGGTATGTTTCTCCACAAAACTCTGAATTTGTAAAATAGATCAGTGGCTTAGTTTTGACTGGGCATCTTTCTCAAAAAAATACTGAGGTACTGACATGTCAAGAGATCTGAGGCCGATAATGTTGTGTGTATGTGTTGTGCTTTGTTTGTGCCGTGGTTACTTCCACTGACAACTTCGGGGTGAGTTCATGTATCTTTTTGTAGGTGGGGAAGAACTATCTATGCCAGGAGTGGAAGCAAGAACTTATAACATTTTCCGAATTTCTTGAGAGGATTCGCTCTAACGATTCTTCTTCAACAGGTCCTACCTATCTTGCCCAGCATCAATTGTTTGATCAGGTCCGTCTCGGCTTTTCACAATGTATCTTCGAATTCATTCAGTATAATGTACATGACTGACTGGTTGAAGACTAGAGAAATTAAGATTTCTTGTGTGTTGGACTGGTAGATAAATGAACTTCGGAAGGACATTTGCGTCCCTGATTACTGTTTTGCCGGTGATGGGGAGCTTAGGTCGCTTAATGCTTGGTTTGGTCCATCTGGTACAGTGACACCTTTGCATCACGATCCTCACCATAATATACTTGCTCAGGTATTGCTTACATGTCATGCATGAACTAATGGTAACATGTGTCCGTAAATTATCAGAGAAAATGAATGTTGCTCCGTTTTTCATGGTGCATGCATTTTACCAGATTGATTCCTCTCCTTTTTGATCTGTAACATCTTAAGTTCCAAATTCCTTTTTTCCGTTTCCTGTAACTTTAAACTAGTTAATGTCTCTGTTTTCTGTATCTCTAGGCAAAGCTCTGTGTGCCATAGTGGTGCGAATGTTAGAATTCTGGATACAAATCACAGTTATGACCTGAAAAAATACCACTTCCATTATTCTTCCAGGTTGTGGGGAAAAAGTATATTAGGCTATATTCTTCCTCATACACTGAAGAAATATACCCTCGCAGCGAAACCATGCTCTCCAATTCTAGCCAGGTAAATGCTTACCTGATTTGCAATCTGTCTATTTCCTTTCTGGGTTGATGCCTCAGTTGTCTGATGATGGAGATCAATTGCTTTGAAGAATTAATCTGGCTTAGTTCATCTTATAATATACTGAAATGGATATAGTAGTGTCAGTCTGACCTTTAGTTAGCTGTTGTTACTTATATCCTGTCATCAAGGTTCGACGTTGTCCACCTGCAGGTTGATTTGGACAACATAGATGAAAGCGAGTTTCCCAAGATGCTTGACTTAGACTTTCTGGACTGCATTTTGGAAGAAGGTGAAATGCTTTACATTCCCCCAAAATGGTGGCACTATGTCCGATCTCTAACTCCAAGTCTCTCGGTCAGCTTTTGGTGGAGTGACTCGGATTCTGCCAACTCCTAATACATCTATGCAATTCTTCACTCACTCTTCTAGATTTAACTTGTACAAGTATTTAGACGAAAGAAGAGCTGCAAATCAGTTGCAGAGAACTTTTTCGTTTGTTAAAAACCAGCATGCCCCTGCCGTTGAGGCGTGAGTGCATGAGAATATTAACAATTTGGTGTAGGCACTGTCGGGAATGGAACTTTAGTAAAAAGTTGGTGCCTTCAAGTGATCCTGTACTTCAATCCTCTACTTGTTAGTGCTACTTCTGTTTGGAGCCTTGACAAGCATTCTCCTCGATGACCGAGTTATGGTGTTACTTCATCAATGCTCATTCGATATTCTTATCCCGGAAGTCATCAAGGTAATGTTACTACTCAATACTACTGATGAACTCTAGCCTTCTTCAGATCCGAATATCTCAAACTCGGGGTTCATCTGGTGATGAATCCGTCAGCAGCAGCTCTCGATTATATGCGTTGTTTGTTTCAGGTGATACTTGAAAGCTTGACGAGGAGTTGATGCACTAGATGTTGGTTTGTGATATGATACTTGTCAAATTAACTGAGGCGGACGAGTTTTTAAAGAAGGGTTCGTCTTTTTCAAGTCTTTCACATATGGTTGGTGGTGGCGTTAAACCAAATGGAATCAGAGAATCCTGAGTTTTAAAAAATTCTTTGTTTGGAACCAAGTTTACTCCGGAAAAGAATTATATTTGGATCCAAACCTTGAGGAAGGAATTCCTCTTTGAAAGAGGTTGGAATTCTGAGGAACCTAAACGGAATTGTTACTAAATATCAATAATAGCCGTTATCCTTGTTTAGTATGCTATCACATTCCTCTCCCAAGTTTCTTACGATTTATCCTATTGGGCGATTACGGGCTCCATCTTGGCCACTTTTTGCTCCTGCAATGAAGATTGCTTCCATATCGACGACTCTCGTAAGCCTGCCTGACTTTCTTTTCTTTTCTTTTTTTCCTTTTTCCCCTTCTCTATCAGATGTTTCTCGCATTAAATTTCTCTTTATGGACGACGATGGTATGTGTTGAGTTGCTTGTCTCATTCTTTTCTTATGGGCTATTTTATTTTTTACGGTCCTCCACGACAAATTTTCTCCTTTGGGTAGCCGCTTTTTTTCCTTTCCAGATCACCATTATATTGAACTTCTCTATTGCTTTGTTCTTGTTACCCCTGGTTTAGTTTTTTTTTTTCCAGCAAGCAATAGATGGGTAGTTTGATATGAGTTTGGCTCGTCCTTGTGATACTGTTTGGTGAATTCTGTTCTGGGTACAACTTCTATATTGGTACTGTGATGCATTTGAAAGTTTGAGATTGAGGTCTAAGGTATGTGTAGTACTTACTGATTCTGGGACATTCATGGCGAACACCTAAGACCACCACTACTATGAGAAGTGTGGTTTTATTTAATGTGGTCGGCAATGGGGTTGGCTAGCAGGAATGTGATAATTGTTTGAAATGTTCTTCGTCTTTTGAGTGCTCTTGCGGGGATCGAAGAAGAGCTTCGTATACGACATCTGCAAGTTGTTGATGCAATAATCGCTTCTAGGGCTATCAATAACAACAGATTCTAGCATTATAAATTATTCCTATGTAAATGTGTTGACTTTATGTCTTTTTGCCATTGGGAGCATTGCAATTAGTCGATCAGCTTTCCACCCTCGGTTCTTTGATTGTTGCGGTTCAGATTATTGGTTAGCGTTGATGATGGAGAATTTTGTTGCGGAGGACTTCACGTGACTCGATTAATCATCAATCCATCAACATATTTTGGAACTGCAATCAACTCAAATCTTTATTTAATTTGAATGAAGATTAAGAATGGTTTACTCATTTATTTAATATTGATCTTCTTGGTTTTCAATCGTGGTGATTCAATATTTGGGTGGGTGATTCAATCTAATTTTGATGGAGTAATATTAGGAATGGTAGTCGTGTATTTTAATATTGGTACTCGTATATTTTAATATCAGTATCTGTATATTAGTTTATTTTAATATTGGTATTTGTTTACTTTAATATTGATACTCGTTTATTTTAATTTTCGTACTCACTTACTTTAACATTTGTATCTCTATATTAATTTATTTTAATATTGGTATTTGTTTACTTCTATATTAGTACTTGTTTAATATTCGTTTACTTTAATATTGGTACTCATTTATTTTAAGATTGATATTTGTATACTAATTTTTAATAAAGTTATTGTTTATATGGCAAGATTGTGTATATTGTACAATTAAAAAAAATCAAAAGATTAAAAAAATTAGAGAAAAAAGACATTAGCAAAAAATAGAGGGAAAATGTGAATAATAAAAAAATAGAAAAATAAGTCTACTAGTGTAACTCGTTAATATTTTGAAAGTGATGATAAACATAAATAAGGAAGTTGGTTTAGAATTTTCTTTTTTAGTTTTGGTTAGAATCTATATCCGTTAAATAAATTTTGAATGATATATGATTTGTTAGTTATTTAAAATTTAGGTTTAAAATCATCATGATTTGAGAAATTATGTGATATTTTTAATAATTTATTTTATTTTTTGTAATTTTTATAACTATATTATCCTACTTTTTAACTTTGTAATTAATATTGATATAACAATTATACTTTTTAAAAAATAAAAAACATTAATCACCTTTAATTAAAATATATCTAATCTTCACTAAATCGGAACTTACTAAAAACACATTTTTTAATAAGTAAAGTCAATTTTAGTTACATGTGAAAATTATGTCATTCCAAATACTATTTTTATTAATTGTTTGATTTAATTTGAACCCATCTTTAACCAATAAATAATTAATATATCTATCATCTACATCATCAACCAAATTAATTTTTATTTTTTTAATTAATATTTTTATATTCGGTAATATAAATTTTGTACTTTATATCAAATTTGTACACTCAATAATAGTAACTAAAAATTAATTACGATTTATAAATACAGATAATACTAATTGAAAATTTTAAAATTTAATAGATAATTATAAGAATTTTTTCTATCTCAAATTTTATTTTTAAAAATGTTTTGGACAAATAATATTGTGATAAATATATAAAGTATGATAATATTTAGATTGAAAACCAAAAAAAATAAACCCAAAAGATGGTGGGCCCTAGCCCACCCCAACCTACCCATCCTGGATGGGCAATAATCCCTCTCATTTCTTAGATTGTCTGGGCCTTAGTCTTACCCCTTATTTTTGTTTTTGCTTTATTTTCCTTTCCATGTGGGCCCTCCCATTCCTCCCCATCCCAAGGATACTGCTGCAAGAACTCTTGGAACCAAGTACTTATTAATATAACGTCTACAAAATTTTGTTTTAAAATAAAATTAAAACCCTGAAATCCTGAAATTTGAACATAAATAAAAATTATTAAGAAGACACAATTATTAAATATTAAGTAAGAAAGTTTTACAAAATTTAAAGAGAGAGGAGTGAAGAGAAAATTTGACGACTATAATATACTGCCAGCAAATGATAAATGAATTAAAGAATAACGATAAATGAATTAAAGAATATTATGTGAAAAAAAATACAACGATATTAAATTAGGAACAAATTACATAATCTGCAGAATTTTGGTTCTGGTTTGGTGACTTCCTTTATGAATATGAAAGTTATCAATGCTAAATATAATCTACAGAATAATCCGCAGAACGAGGGCCATCATGATCACAATCAAGGGTAGTAAAATAAAGGGAAAAGTCCTCATAGGGTCCTTGTGGTTTGAGCAGTTCCCAGATAGGTCCCTGTGGTTTAAAACGGCAATACCCGGTCTCCGTGCTTCCAATTTTCACATCTGAATCCACCCAATCTGGTTCGATTCGTTTTTGTTCATTTTGATCCGATCAAATTTGGCATTTTCAATGTCGATTGTCGACTCCAGTTGACTCCTCGAAGTATCCCCGACGTGTGAATACCAGTTTCACATGTTTTCGTCATCGAAATTGTAAGATCGAGTTTCGAATTTTTGAATCGAACCGGATCGGGTGGACTCAGATATGAAAATTAGAAGCACGGGGACCGAGTATTACCGTTTTAAACCACATGGACCTATTTGAGAACGAGTCAAACCACAAGGGCCCTAGGAAGACTTTTCCCTAAAATAAAAGTACCAAATCAACTCCACAGTTCAAGTCAGTTTTTTCAAACAAGAAAATGAGAAAAATATTCTCTCTCTATTTCCGTTGGCTGAAGGCTCTTTCTCGGGGATCCAACCCATTAAAATCTCCAAACCCATATTGCTTGTTAACAGCTAGATTTGTAAATTTTGTTAGGGGAAACTTAGCTCTAGCGATGGACGCAAAGAGACTGGCAAAATGTAACATCTGAATTTAAACCTTGTCCATAAAAAATATATATATTAAACCAGTTTGGTCGGAACGTGAATTGTTAAACTAATAAAGTGTCAAGGAACGTGTAGTTTCAATAATTAAATTTACTTTATTTCGTCACTTCATGGTATATTTTCTTTTTGAACCTCGGAGTCAAATAAGGATGCAGAACATTGATCCCAAAGAAAGCGATCAATTTGCGGAGGATGACGGGAGAGAAAAAGGCAAACCTTTTCCCCTAAAAAGCTCATCCATCATTGACTTAACGTGACTCGATTAATTAATTATTAACCCTTCAACATATTTTGGAACAACAATCAACTCAAATCTGATTAAACAATAACAAATTCATAGACTTTGTGATTAAACCTTCTTGATCTTACTTGCAGAAATTGCAGCTTTCAAGAAGTCATCCAAAGCTCTTAGAGAATTCCCTCTGCGACCATTTTCACGATCATCTCTAATGGCCTCCCTGATCATCTCCTTGGCCTCCAAGGCTCTCCTCCTCATCTCCTTCCCCTTCGGACAATTCTCGTCCATCGCCTCCTCAATCCTCGCCCTTATGTCCTCGTGCCTTACCTCGCAGCTCCTCCCCCTCGCAACTTCCACGCAGACACCGAGTTCCTCCACCAAGAACTTTACATTGAAGAATTGCTCCCCGGCCATTGCCCAACCAAGGATCGGCACCCCTACATTGAGCGATTCGAGCACCGAATTCCACCCGCAATGGCTTAGAAACGAGCCAACCGACTTGTGCTCGAGTATCTCCACTTGGGGTGCCCACCCGTGGATCAGAAGCCCGGTACCAGAAGATCCGACCCTTTCCTCGAATCCTGGAGGCAACCACTCTTCCGGTCGGAACTCGGAGTTTATATCGAATCCGACAGGTGGCCTCACGACCCATATAAAGTACCTATCAGAACAGAACATCGGAATTGAAACATAAATATCAGAACAGAACATCGGAATTGAAACATAAATATCAGAACAGAGCAAAGCTTAAATATTTTAACATTTTTAATAGTACCTCCGGCTAGCTTCGAGGGCGAGCGCGAGTTGAATCATCTGAGAGGAAGCAATTGTGTTGTTGGAACCGAAGGACACGTAAACCACCGACTTCTCCGGCTTATCGTCGAGCCAGCCTTTGCAAATCCCAGCCTCGACCCCCGGTTTCTTCCCGTACCGTGACCGGTTCTCATTGGAGAGCAGAATCGGTCCGACCGCCCAAGCCGGCCGGCCAAGCTTCCTGCGGAAGTAGTCCATCCCAAACCGATCGAACTCCTCCACGGTGTTGATCAGAATCCCGTCGGAATATTCCTCCCATCCCGAAAAATTCTCCCCCTGGAACACCGACCAGGGATCGGTGCCGTCGGCTTGGAGAATGTTCAAAGGCAGCTGGCTGACGTGGACCCTCGAAGCCTCCTCGAAATCTTCCAACTCGAAGAACCCTTCGCCGTCTTTCCCTCTCCGGTGAGGTAGCCCCCTCCAGCAGGAATAGTAACACGCCAGCCCGTACCCGCCGGAGCCAGTAAAGATGACGTGGAACACTCCGAGCTCCTTGGCGACCTTCCCGGTCCAGCCGAAGAACATGTCGGCCACGACGCAGACTGGTCGCGGCTCCAACCCGGCGAGGAAGGTCCGAAACGCGGGCTCTAGTGAGGTGGTGGCTTGGAGGAGGCGGATGATGAGAGGGTAAGGGAGGGAGTCGGTGTTCTCGGTGTTGGGAGGGAGGCCGTGTGGTGAGCTGTCGAAGGGGAGCTCGACGAGGCGGATGGAGGAGGTCGGAGGAATGGAGGGCTTAAGCTTGGCGATGTTAAGAGGTGTGTTCACGAGGATTACGTTCGTTGGGTGGCCGGTGTGTTGCTTCTCTATTCGGAGGGCTAGAGCGAGGAACGGGATTATGTGGCCTTGTGCTAGGAAAGGGAAGAGTACGATGGTTTCTTCTTTCTCTTTTCCTGCTTCCGCCATTGGAAAAGCTTTTTTCCAGAGAGAGAGAGAGGGAGAGAGAGGAGATGAGTGTAATAAATAATAATGGTGCGTTACATTTGTGTTTGTCGGTGAAAAGTTTTTTTCTATTTGTAGGAAATGAACTAGAGACACGTGGATGTAGGAACTATTTCATAATTTGGATTTGAATTCATATATTACAAAAAATAGTTCCATCATATTTATTACACTCATTAATGCTGCTTGAATAATTTCAAATCATGTTTTGGTATATTTAACCACCGTAAAGAACCTTCCAATATCTATTAGTCAACAAACATAACCTAAATAGGGATGGCAGAAATGCCCATAGCCTGCTGGTCGGACCCTACCCTTACCTCGTGGGGCGAGAGTCTGTTAACTTTGACTGGGTCTAGGGTAGAATATGGATATGGGTCTATATTTAAATGCAGGGTCTAGGGTAAGGTATGAATCTATGAATTTTTACCCTACCTTTACCCTTTTACCCTAATTTAGACTTTACCCATAATTAGACCCTAACTAAATAATAATTAAACTCTAATTAGACTTATTATTATTATTTTTTATTTATAAAATATAATATATTTCCTCAATATTTTAAAATATAATCTACGAAATTGACTTTTTAAATTATTTTTAGTGATCTATAAGATATTTCTTAATAAATTTTAATATATTCATTATAATTTAGTTAAATTTTATACTAAAAAATATATTATATTTAATTCGAGGGTCGGACCCTGTAAGACCCTTTAGACCCTACGGACCCTAAGGGTAGTAATGAAAAATCTTAAGGGTCTAGGGTATGGTATGGGTCCGACTTTTTAAACTAGGATATGGGTAGGGTCGTACCAATACCCTACCCGACCCTACCCATCGCCATCCCTAAACCTAAATCCCTTCTCTATCATCCATGTAGACCTCTAATCAAGAGAGAAGTGGAACGCGGTCAAAATTAATGGACAAAATATACTGTAGAGGTCATACGCTACATGTCGTGATCATGTAGTTTGATACACTTTCTAATCCCACTAATGTACTTTAAAAAACCCAAATCAAGTCGCATATTCTTATCTACTTAGGCGCTATTATTTTGATTTTTTTTGACAAAATTAGTCCGAAGTAAAATCAGGGATAAAATGGTTTTGAATTTAAATGACAATAAATTTGAAGAACTTCTCTTCCCTGATAATTTTTTCCTAATTTACTTTCATCACTTGATTTAGCCATGTTCAAAAAAACTACTGGTTAATTTGTTTTGCAACTGCTGATTACGGTCCCTCCTATGTATCTCCCAACTTTCAACCTAACATTAGCATAGCATTATCGGTTTAGTTTTCCAACATAAAAAGACCAGATTGGGTCCGCTCATTCGGTAAGTGTTTGTATACCTGATCAAATTCAGGTATTAGTTTATAGCTGATCAATTTTCAGTTAATAGTTTTTAGTTGATACCTAATATTCAATTTTTAAAAAGTGTGGTAAATTATAATTGATTGTTCCTGTTGAATTGTGAAATTATTTATAAGAGTATTAAACTAGTGAATTTTATTCTTTTAATATATTATAATAACAAATTTCAATTCAGTATTTATAAATTTCTAAATTCACACAACAAAATATTAACAAAAAATATTAAAAAATAATTTCATTCACGGACTTAGTTAAAAAAAAGTAAATTACTCTCAAGTCTATGGTTTATGTCCATTTTTGTAGTAAGAGCCCTAGTTTATTTGAATTTGATATATAAAATCCTTGTTCAATAATAAAATATTCATAACAGATTCCTCGCTGATGTCAGCATTCATTTTTTTGTCATGTAGAAATGACCTTTATACCCTATCATAAAATGACAAAAAAACTAAAAAAATGGGTTTCTTCTCCTAGATTTTCTTTCTACAACATACCGAACTCCTCCATCAAAAGCTTGTTCATTGCATTACAAATGTCAAAAGCAATACAATGGACTTTGATGAAGAACATAGGCGATGGAAACGAGAAATCCAATTGAGAAAGCAACAGACCCACAACGCCGCCGGTTCAAGATCAGATTAAAACCCCAAAATCAATCTGACCCAACACCAAAAGATAAAATGACAGAAACCCTAAATCCCTGGCATGTCGCATACATACAGCAAGTCCTCTAAGAATCGGTGAGCCATCAACTTTCATCGGGACCCAAGCTCCCTGAACTGGATCCACAACAGGAGGGGAATAAATAGAGGAAGAGGAGGGAGAGAGGGAGGAGAGGTAGATCTCGTTGGACCGAGCTTGTACAATTCTAAAGCCATGTCGATGTACTAAGATTGAATTCAAGCCTTGCCAAGGATCGCCCGTGGAAGGACCCGCTTGTTGTCAAGGAGACAGCCAGTTCTAGGAAGCTACCGGGGGAAGCTTCGATTGCTGCATCGAGCAGTGACGGGTAGGACACCTGGGACAATGATAAATCATTTAGGAGCAATATGAGGAGGAATCAGACGGTTGGGGATTTCAGGGGGAGTGGAAACAGGGACGGGGGCGGGCATCCGGCAAGGTCCAAGTTGACTGAGGATATCTACACAAGGTCGCAACTGGAGGCATCAACTGGGAACAAGGAGGACTTCTAGCCCAGCATGGTTAAAGCTCAGGATCTTCCTCTTGGCGGCTTGATCTTGAAAAAGGGTTCTTCGCATTTTGAGAAAAGGTTTTAGATCTTGAACATTGAAATTGGTAATTTCCTTCCTTGTTTATGTTATAAAATTCAAATCTTTAAACCAAACTTGCGTGGAATTCCCTCCAGTGTTGAAGATGGAAACAATTGTAATGTTTAAAGGTGGTGGAAGAAGGATGATCAAGAAGATTTTTATTTTATTTTTTGTGTAAAGGTATATTAGTCATTTTATATTAAAAATGAAAAAATTTTGATGACATTATCCAAAGACATTATAACAATATTTCATTACAGAATAAATATCCTATATCTAATTCAAATAATTCAGGGACCCTACCATAATGAAGGGCATAAACCGGGACCTCAGGATAATTTACCCCTTAAAAAAATATTTGACTCAACAAATTAATTTCTTGGTCCTCATCCTCAATAATGGTTAAAACCCTAACAACTCTCTTCATTCAATCAAGGAATTGTTAATATTTAACTCAACAAATTAATTTTATCTGATCTTTATCCTCATCCAATTTTTTAAGATTTTCAAATAAAAAACAAATAGAAATAAAAGCTACTAAATTTGAAAAAATAGGAAAAATGAATTTAAGTTAAGATTTTCAAATAGATTTGTGAATTATAAAATAGAGTATTATGATAATTTGATAATTTAAAAGAAACAGCTGAATTGCTCAGCTATAAATTTAGCTGTTGAAAAAATCAGTTGTGGGGTTTCAATAGTTACTTTTTTTAATTTACCAAACACCAAAAAATCAGCTGATATATACTATCAGCCAGTCACTAATTACTAACAAATAAACCAAACACTCACTAAGTAATCAAGGATAAAATACTAAAATTCTCTAATAAAACAAGACAGATTGTCACAGACTAGGAGAATGACATCATGTACATAAATGATTAAGGAAAACAATTTTATTGCTAATTATTTTGTATTATTTTTGCTAAGAATATACAAGGTACCTCGAATGAATATTGTGTGTATGTGTGCAACCGATTAGAGTCATTGGATCGTGTGCACAACTAATCTAAAACGTAATAGCTGGGCCCAATAACTCGAGAGGCAACTTTTGAGCAATTTGGCTGCTGGCCCCTTTTCTCCCTTCTGTCATGAAGGGCGGCCGCCTCTCGTGCCATCGCTGGTCTCCAGACCCTCAGCCCCTCTTGCAATCATGATGGCTAATCCATATCCATAGCCATATCTGATTCCTCCCTCATCAGTCTGAGTATGCTTGCACGACCGCCTCCCTCTACCCTCTTAGGTCAGGCCCTACTTCACCTGGGCAACCTATGGGACCTAGCCCTAACGACGGCCGCCAACCTGTTTTATTCTGTCAATATTGGCCCGATGGGGAATTAGCTATCCTTCGCCACCGTGCCTCAATATGGCCTTCCTACTTTAGTCAACTCTTCGCATACTAGCTTGCCTTGGCCATTTTGGCCTAAAACTGCTTACCCATGGCCAACAGCTTTTGTGCCGCCTTCCACCCCCAAGCCTCTCACTGCCTTACATAATGCCCAACCTGTGTAAACCTAGGTGAGTCCATTACCATCTCAGATGAGTATATTGACAACCATTACCCAGCCCATGAAGTCCTTGTCCTCTGTCGTGCCTCCCACAGCTATTGTCCTTCACTTCTAAGCCAGCGAGTCTAAGCCCCAACTGATCCCTACGTCACTACATGAGAACCCTAAACCCTATATTATGCATGCCAATCTACTGGGCCATGCATGGGGCCAGGTTGCTGATTTTGGGTAGAGGAGTTTTGGGCCTTCTTACATAGACCCAACCCATAGATCAGGCCTAAATGTTGCTCCTACATTGAGCCTGGCAATAGGTTTTGACTCGAGGGCCCTATGGCCCGATTTATGACTTTTTTGCAAGGATTTTTACCACTCACATTCCATGGGGATCATCTTTGACCTCTGTTGTCGTCTTTTTGACTGATGCTAGTACTAACTTTTTGAAGCCACAGACAGATTTGCATACTAGCTGTTGGTCGAGTTTGGCAGAGTCCACGATTTTAAGAAAGATTATAACTGTAGGGGGAGTCCACAGTCTATAAATGCAGGGGACTAGTCCACAGTCCACCTTGGGTCTGGACCACATCCCCATTGCGAGGGGAGTTTCTGTCCCTTTATCCATTATTTTATTAGCCCCTATACCTATTCACTTGGATAGTGTACATATTAACCATGCAACTACATAGACGGACTCTTAGGCAGGACAGTGGTCGCGAATACTAGAGGAAGCCACCACGAGAGAGGCCCCAGCTGCTAGGGGAGTCTATAATCTGTCAGTGCAGGGGTCTAGTTCTCTTCCTGTTTGGGAACCTGAGCTTGACCCCAGTTTCAAGGAAGTTTCTATCCTTCCTATTAGTCACCCCGATATAGCTTTTCCTGTTGAGAATTTTGTGAGATAGTGTACGCAGTTGGATCTCTCGCAAAACATATTATAAATAGTGCTGGATGTAGTATCTTGAGCAAGCCACAGGCTATAGACTCTGACAGATAGTATGGCTCTGAAGCCACTATGAGCAGCATAGGTCTTACAATCTAACTCGACATCCACTTAGTTCCTTTAGTAGCTAGATACCCTTCCTATGCTACCCTTGTATGATCTCAGTCTAGGAGTTAGACCTTTTTTGGTACTTGCTCTAACCTTATCTTGCTTGTCGGGAAGCTAGCTCATATTATTGGACATTCATTTTCTCGAACTTACAGTGATTTTGGGACCCTTGCATTTATTGGGCACTTAGTTTTACCAAAGGGTTCTAAGCTATATATTTCTGCTACTTTACAAGGTGAGATGTCATGGCTTTGAGGCACTACAGTCTGAAGCATAATTTCAGTTAGCATAGGATATTACTGCTTCTAGTTACGAGTAGTAGCAGAGAAGGCACGTATCTAAGCAGCTGGTTCCTGAAAGCTATAGACAGGTAGACTTTTTCTCTAGCAGTGGGTTTCATTCTTTAAATCCACCAAGCAGAAGACCTGAGTGAATCACACTTGGATTTGTTAGGTGACGAGAAGGTTTTCTACGTGTCTCCTTCCTTGCAATAAAGATAAGTACGGGAATGTCGTCCCACAAGGACTTGGTTATAGGCCGCTAACTCGACTTGATTACTAGTTTAGGACTATGGTTTGGATATTGGCAATGACGATTCTTAACTCTAAGTGTAACTAATTGACACCTAACTACAAGAGACAAAATCCATTTTCTTAACACAATATACACTTCAATCAAAAGCACATGTCACGATTTAAGCACTTCAATCAAAGGCACAAGTTACGATTACAAATTATAACGATTCTAACAAATTAAGAAACATGGGCTAGGTACTTATAACAATCCAAATAACATAATGATACAAGGGGGTTACAAAGTTCAATTGTGATCCGAGTGTTTCTAAGGCAACAAATTCATGCTCTCGCAATAAATCGTCTAAATTGTTGCTCAATACGATTTTAATGAATTAGATGTGCTCTCGCCTCCAAAAACTCATTTTGTCATATCAAATACCAATTATATGCATAACCCTTTGGATAACTAACTTCTCATAAGATCTCTCATTATAAGAACATTAATCAACTAATCAATCAATCATTTAATCTCAATTCCTCTCGGACATTTAAATCAAACATATTCATGATTATGGTGATCAAGCACAATCAAGCATTAAGGGTATTGATTAGAACACAATATTAAGCATTAAAACTCCCCCTTAAGATCATTAGCTACTTAGAAATCATATAAGCACCCAACCCACAAAAAGACTACTCACACATAGCTAATAACAAACTAAACATTTTATTTAACATAAGTAAATCAAGCATGAAAATATTGAAAGAGTTAAGAGGAAAGAAAGCTCATGAAGAGTTCTTCAAGTTCTTCTTTCTTCTCCAAGCTCTCAATGCCAATCTTCAAGTTCTTACAATTATGAAGGGTAGTGGAATTAAAAGTTAAAGCTAAGTTTTATCTAATTAACTCCTAACAAATATCTAACTTGTCTCAAGTCTTCTCAAATCTCATCTTTCTTCTTCAAGTTCCAGCCACGGAATTTGGCCAAGGCACTCATCTTGGGCCCAAATTTTTGCCTCCAAATTCGGCCCACTCGGGTGGAAAATCGCCAGATTCGGACTCCGACTTTGGACACGATTTTTGACCCTCTTAGACTGCGAAATGGACGAAGATCCTTAGAGACGAAGTTGTAGCCCTGGATGTCTTCTTTCCAACGCCACCTCATTTGCCTCCATTGGACTACGTATGCAAAAGTTATCGCCGTTTTAGTCACCAGAGGTCAATCCACGTCAAAAGCCCACGGCCCATAGTTGTTTGTCCTTCCTTCCCGGCCGGCCCGATTGCATTCGATGAAGCATGGTGCATCCGAAACCTCCATTTAGCACTCCAAACCTACGAAACCAAGGAAAACACAATAAAACTCAAAAGACATCACGAAAATGGACAATGCACGATATTCACACTAATACAATGCATTTCCAACACAAACACAAGAAACAAAGGCAAAAAGACTCTAAAAATGCATACCAAAGATGAGTGTTTTCACACTCATCATTAGGTCGGTCTGAGTAGTGAGCATATTACTCCTAACATTATCTTCGTTCTAGCCAAGGCCGTAGGTAAGCTAATTCGATTGGATACCAATGTACTAGATAGAGTGGACGGCATATAGGTACAGGTTCTGGTGGAGTTAGAGATAGCCAAGAACTATCTCTCACATATTACTCTGGTTCTTAAACTACGATAAGGTAGAGGTCAAGATCCAGTACTAGAACCCCCATATTTTGCACCTACTATAAGGTCCGAGGTAAAGTTTGAGGTGCCTACAGATGCCTGGCTACTTCGAGAGCAAAAAAGCCTGGGATAGACATAGTGGTAGTAGAGACACATGCTCTTATGATAACAGTAGAGACACTCACGAAGGGAGCCCTACAGGGGCACATTTGGCAGCGTGTTAGTTGTATGATTTCTGACAGCCTGAATCACACAGCCTCTTTTCATCCATCAGTCACAGGTACCTCTGCTCCTATTATGACGGGACTTACTTTTGTAGCTTTGGATAAGGATGAGGAGTATGAGGTGACTAAGAGTGGGGAGCAGGGGGAGGTTGGTGTCAGTACAGAGACATAGATTCCTACTAAGATTATGCCTGAGACTTCAGTACAAGGGACTCCTCTAATGGTTTTAGCAGTAGTAGTTTGTTTAGGGGGCACAATGATAAAGATATTTCATGAGGCTCTAAGTTAGACTGTAGATTCACATATAGAGGTTCAGTGCAGAGCCCATCAGCCTAATAGTTGGATTCTACAATACAAGAGGCTGTGAAAAGTAAGAGTCCTCTGGTATAGCAAAACTATGTGGGTCAGTTACTTTTTAACACTATGTAAGTAGGAGTAGAGAGTTGGTCTTCGAGAGGGCACTTCACCTATTCTCTGTACAACTGACATGATAGATACTATTGTGGATAAGATGGATAAGTCTAGCCTGTAGTTGATGTCTATGATTGGCCCCCATACTTGGGTGGACTCTACAGAGTTGGGAGCAGATTAGGATCAGGTTCTACCCCTTTGTTAGAGTTAGCGCTTGTGCCAAAAGAGATCGACTTCTATTGACTTGGCCTTGTAGGTCCCATGAATATTCTATATTTGAATATCTAGGGTATTGAATTTGCGCATGCCCATACCAAGTTCTGAGAGCACTGTTTATGCCACAAGCTATCTTGAGTGGCTATCTCCAAGCCTATGATTACCTTTGACACTATTCATGACCAGTTCTGGACATATCTGAGTTTTGCCTAGTAGGGGCCACAGACAGAAGGGAGAGGATCTTGAACCTATGGGACCTCAGCAGTTAGCCAATTTCTTTACCTCTGGAGATTATTCTCGTTTTGACTAAACTGAAAATAACATCCAACATTAGACAATTTATTCATTCAACAGGGTGGTCTTTTCGCAAATAGGGCAGTTGTTCTTTATCTTCAGCCATTTCTTCACACACTCCAAAATGGATAATAGACGTCGTTAAGAATATGATAAACAACTAAATAAACAACGCCATATTTATGAAATTCCAACTTAGGAAAGAACCACAAACAATTTTAGATAGTTCTATTAAATAAACTTTATAAAAAGATAATTTAAAACACACAACAACCTATCAGTGAAAATTTTGTATTAACATATCACTGTTTTTTAACTCAGAGATGTAAAACTTTTATTAACAAGTTAAGAATGCATAAGTACAAATGAAGAACATGAAAACATAGCATATGAAGATCATAGACAAATTATATCCCGTGAAGCCAATCTTGCATTGATAGACTAATGTTTTATTTGCTTTTTTGGATGAAATAAAATATGTATGGTATGTCGTACTCTCTGGCAGTAGTATAGTGTCATGTTGGGGTTTGTGTATGCACATGTGTAATACTATATGCATCGTGCGCTCTGAGATGATCTAATGACACTACCGACATAACCATTGATGTTGATTAGAGACTTTAATACTATCATGGAGGCCCACGAGAGGATGACTCGCTCGCTACTCATTGCTTAGTCCTGTACTGATTTTTAAGCATACATTAGCTATACATGGCCAATGTGTATTCCCTTGTCAGGCGGGTAGTACACATACTCTAATGAAAAGGTGATAGGTCACATAGAATCTCGGTTGGATTACACTCTAGTCTCTTCAGAATGGATATATGGCATTCGGTGTAGTGTCGGGCCCTGGTATGGAATGTCTCAGATCACAGACCCATCTTGTTGGACTGCCAGGAGAGTAGGGTCCTGAGAGGCCCTAAGCTTTTCTATTTTTAGGCGATATAGACTACTCATGTAGATTTCTTGGCTCTGGTATGACGGACTTGGCTGGCTCTGACTGTGGCAGATTTTGCTATCCTATCCTTGACAGGTAAGCTCCATAGTCTGAAGTGGGCACTAGTGACCTGGAACAAGGAAGTATTCAGGGATATCAGACAGAACTTGGTAGTAGCGGAGACCACGATTGAGGAGGTAAAATAACAGATTAAGATAGATGGCCCTTTGGATGATTTGATTATTAAGGAGATGAAGGCTCTTCGGATTTATAATGTCATATTAAAGTAGCATAGTACATTCTTTAGGTAGTAGGTAAGAGCCTCATAGCTCTGAGACAGAGACAAGAACTCTATCTTCTTCCACCGTAGTGTGGAAGAAGGTAGAGTTCAAAGGACCGAGATTGCATCTGAGACCACATCATCTCCTATTACTATTAGATATTCACTAACTCAGGTCCTCCCTTAGACATGACTGCTATAGTCCTACTGGAGTCACTATTTGCTAGCTACATTTGTGAGGAGCAGAATGTGGAGCTTATTTGGATTCCATCGCTGGAGGAGGTATGCCACACTATTTTTAGTATGAGTCCAGGTAGTGCACTTGGCCCTGATAGTTTTGGAGGGCATTTCTTTTAGTTTACATAAGAGATAGTAAGCCCGAACATTATTATAGCTGTGCAAGAGTTCTTTACTTCTCGATATCTTCCTACTGGACTTACTACCAACTTCCCGGTTCTGATCTCAAATATCTTAGGGGCCTAGCGAGTTGAGGACTACAGACCCATTGTATTAGACAACTTTGTCTACAAACTGGTGACGAAGATTTTTGCCTCCAGATTTGGTGCGATTCTTGATTTTCTACTCGTATTTCATTAGTTTGGATTTGTTCTAGATTACAAGATTTACGATTGCATGGTTTTGGCTTTGGAGAGTATCAATTGCATAGGCAGGCACCGAAAGGATAGTAACATGGCCATCAAGGTAGATATCTGGAAGGCTTTTGATATTCTATACTAGGATTTTTTACTATAGTACTATGAGCATAGGGCTTTGCGGATGCCTTTAGTGAGATGGTGCTCTGTGCAAGAGTTCTTTACTTCTCGATGTCTTCCTACTGGACTTACTACCAACTTCCTGGATGTAGGAAGTTTGTTATGTTTTTGTAGGAACTGAACTAGAGACACGTGGATGTAGGAACTATTTCATAATTTGGATTTGAATTTAGATAATATAAAAAACATTTTGATCATGTTTATGACAATATTTTTTTTTAGAATCATAATCTATTACAATTGCCAGAGTGGAATTCTGGATTTCACCCCATCCAACCACACCCAAATGCCGCTGGACCAAATGGTCACTCGGCATGTTTATTACAATCATTAATGCTGCTTGACTAATTTCAAATCATGCTTTGGTATATTTAACCACCGTAAAGAACCTTCGAATATGTATTCGTCAATAAACATAACCTAAATCCCTTCTAACTCATCCATGTACAAAGTATACTGTAGAGGGCTTCCGCTATATGTCGTGAATCATGTAGTTTGATCCACTTTCACACCACTAATGTAGTTTTAAAAAAGCCAAATCAAGTCGCATATTCTTCTCTGCTTGTCGCTATTATTTTGATATTTTTTGGACAAAATTACTCCTAAGTAGAATCAGGGATAAAATAGTTTTATATTTTAATTACTATAACTCTGAAGAACTTCTCTTCCCTAATAAATTTTTCCTAATACACTTTTATGACTTGATTTAGCCATGTTCGAACAAACTACTGGTTAATTTGTTTTGCAACTGCTGATAATTTCTATAAATCTGAAGAACTCTTCCCTAATAATTTCTTCCCTCGTCTTTATCCTCCCAACTTTTAACCTAACATAGGATTATCAGTTTAGTTTTCCAATATAAAAAGACCAGACTTGGGTCCAGAAGTCCATTTTCCAATCGTAGGGTAAAATAGTAAACTATTCCAATAAAACAAGAGAGATTGTCAAGGACAAGGAGGGTGACATCATGGATAACATATGCAAATAGATGATAGTCAAGGAACACGTTTTTATTGCTAATTATGTTTTTTTTTATTTTTTTCCCAAGAGCGTACAAGATAACCATAACCATACATCACACGCGGACATGTGTATGTGTGCACACGATTCGAGCTGTTAAATCACATGCACAATTAATCTAGATCTATGAGATTTTTGGACTGTCGATTCTAAGAAGAAAATCTGGACCTTTGAATATATTGTGTATACATATGCACACCATAGAATTTTGTATACTCCAACTTTTTGGTAAGAGTGAATACCAAAATAGACATCTTGAAGATTTAACCCTACGAACACCTTGCACCAAATCCTAGTACCTGCTAACAGCACATATTTTTATTAATTATTTGATTTACTTTGAACCAAATGTATTTAGAACCAAGTATTTTGTTAATATAACATTTAAAAATATATTTTTTAAATAAAATTAAAACTCAAGAATTCTGGAATTTTGAACATAAATAAAAGTCGTTAATAGTACACAATTATTAAATATTAATTGAGAAAATTTTACCAATTTGAAATTTTTTTCCTACTCGTATTAGTGATTACAAACATTTTGCTTTTCACCGAGAAAGTACAACATTTGCCCAACTTTGAATTTTTTTGGAAAAGTACAATTTTAATACCAGTAGTTTCACAATTTTTGACATATGATCCTAATGTTAAAAAATGACCAAACGAGTCCTGATACTAGCATCTCCGTTTTATTTTTAGGCTCGAGTGACTTCTGGAGTCTAAATTCACTCCGAACCTCAAAACTATGTCGTTTTGAGCTTAGTTGGCTGCCACATAATAATTTTTCATCATGCTTGGTATTAGTAACTGGTATAATCTTTTTTACATCTTAGTCTCGACTTATTTAGTATATTTCAAAAATCTCTCCTTTGAAGAGAGGTTAGAAGAGGGACGGAGGAGGGAGAGGAGGGCATAAGGAGAGCGGAGGAGGTTGGATGAGGGTGGAGGAGGGAGGGTTGGGCAGAGGGGGAGGAGGAGGGGTAGAGGGGGAGGGAGGAAGGAGAGGAGGGGAAGAGCTAGGAGAGGAGGTGAAGGAGGGCGTAGGAGGGAGAGGAGGAAGGAGGAGGGCGGAGGAAGGAGAGGAGGGAGAGGAGGGGAGGAGGAGGGGTGAAGGGGGAGGAGGGCGAGGAGGGTGGAGGAAGGAGAAAAGGGAGCGAAGGGAGGGGTTGGGCAAGGGGGGGAGGAGGAGGGGTAGAGGAGGGAGAAAGGAGACGAGGGGAGGAGGAGGAGGAGGGAGAGAAAAAAAAAACTTCTAGGGACTATTTGTAAAATTTACTACTTGACAACTCACATTGTCACCTAAACTCAAAATGACATGGTTTTGAGGTCCGGAGTAAATTTAGACTTGGAAAGTCACCCAAGCCTAAAAGTAAAATAGGGATACTAACATCAGGATTCGTTTGGCCATTCTAATAATAGGATCATATGTCAAAAATTATGAAATCACAGGTACTAAAATTGTACTTTTTCTTTTTTATCGCTATGATGGTCCAACAACCATTATATGATGGTGATTTTTAGGGGGAAATAACAGTTTCGCGTGTGCAAAATTTAACCATTTAGCCTTTTCATCGGTAATATTGTCACCCTTTTCAAACAAATTCAACCATTTAAAACAACCATGAAATGAATAAATATCATATCTCAACTACACATTGTCCTCCATGTTCAAGAGCACATGTCAATGAGAGTTAATTTAAGACTATCTGTATTAGTATCTTTAGATACACTTATTTTTAGACCATTTCAAAAATAGTTAATTAATTTTTTATTTATTCATATCAACCCTATCTATTGCATTCAATATTTTTACCCACATCCATACCAACATTCCTACTTCAACTCATATTCAACAAATAAACAATTAAAATATCTCTATCCACTACATTAGCCCAATTCACTTTAATTTTTTTATGAACAAAGTTGGGTGAAAGAAAAAATTGACAAAAATAACAAGTTGCCTTTTGTAAACAATATATTCAATAGGCTTATATTTGTTTATATTTGTTTTATTTCCATTTTTTTCATTTTACTCAATTCTTGTATTGTTCGGTCTCTATTTTCTTATTCATTATTTCAACCTCAATTTATATGGTGTAGCGCGACAAGGACGTAGTGAATGCGATATCCATTAAGATTTGTTAAAAATTGTTTTAATTTATTTGATTTTACTATTTGTATCAACAATATAAAGTTTTTTTACAAACATCTTAAGACAAACTATGCTCGAAAAGAATTGTAATACTATATGAACCGAAATTCTATGAGATGAGAGAGCGTGATAGTAGGTATGTGAGGTTTTGGTTAGATCTACCCGAGGTTTTGCCAATTCAACACGGATCCTAGCTCTGGTAATGACACAGAACTAGCCTACGCCTCCAAGACACCATAAAAAAAAGTTCAGAATTCTTGCTGGGTGAACATATCACCAACTCCCCTTTTTCTGCGCATTAATTTGCATACACGTAATCGAACGCCTATATATAAATAACGGGAACAGATTTGGTGCTGGAGAGGAGTTTCTAGCACCATGCTGGACACGCGAATTCGATGGTCCAAACACCCAGATTCGATGGTTGTTTTTTTGATTCGATGGTTTGGATGTATTTCTGATTGGATGGTATGATGTACTGTAATTCGAAGGTATGGTATGTTGTAATTCGATGGTATAAAATGTCTCATTCGATGGTTTGACATCCGATTCAATTGTTTGTATATTGTGATTCGATATTTTATATATTCTGATTTCACTGATTCGATGGTATGGTGTATTGTAATTCGATGGTGTGGTGTGTTGTAATTCGATGGTATAAAATGTCTCATTCGATGGTTTGACATCCGACGAATCATAATACACAAACAATTGAATCGAATGTCAAACCATCGAATGAGATATTTTATACCATCGAATTACAACATACCATACCATCGAATTACAATACACCATACCATCGAATCAGCAAAATGAGAATATATAAAATATCGAATCATAATATACAAATAATTGAATCGGATGTCAAACCATCGAATGAGACAATTTATACCATCGAATCAGACAGTTTATACCATCGAATCACAATACACCATACCATCAAATCAGTGAAATCAGAATATATAAAATATCGAATCACAATATACAAACAATTGAATCGGATGTCAAACCATCGAATGAGACATTTTATACCATCGAATTACAACACACCATACCATCGAATCAGACATACATACAAACCATCGAATAAAAAAAACAACCATCGAATCCAGATGTTTAGACCACCGAATCCGCGTGTTCAGCATGGTGCTGGACATTTAAAGTCCAGCACGAGATCCAAATCCATAAATAACACTCTAGTGACCAATTATTTGTAGTTTAACAATTTGTTATTAAAAAAAAGTAACTATTCGTTATCATTGTAAAAAAATGTAGTCTAACCAAAAAATAGCAACTAAGCACCGTTGACAACTTCCACTTCGTAGACGTCGCTAATCTGAATGCCAACTCGGAAACTTTTGCCACCTACTCCAGCGTTGAACAACGTCCTGCCGACGGTAAGGTCCAAAAAACCGGCAAGGCACCTTTGTCCAATGTCCCATTCAAGACATCACTCCAGAACAAGTTACTTCAAACTTGATACAATATAAAAAAATTGGGAAAATTAGGCTAAGCTCCCTGTATTTTGGGGATTCAACCAATTTTATCCATATTGTTTAAAAATTACTCTTTGAATCCCTACTATACCAAATAGACGAGTTTTTTTAGTCTCTAAAAATCAACATAAATTTTTTTATGACCATTATACCCCATCCTCACCGGCCTTGGCATGACCTCTCTAGTTCAAGAAGGATTCACATCGAAGACGTCGCATAGCTCGACTTCAACTTCGACTTCTCGTGTTACTGGAGAAACACCCAAGAAGAGAACGAGGAAAGGTTCAACAAGAACCCAACTTTCTCCTCTTCTCTCCTCGACGAAATCTATTGCTGCATGGTCGAGGGAGACCATGATAATCCGAGCTTTGAAGATTTACAACAACCTGAAGAAGGCGAAGTAGCTGATTTCTCCCTGCGGGAAGCTCGCAACTTTCATCAACTCCCTGTTCCAAATGGGCCAAAACAGTAAAGGAACAACACCCGCAATGTCCATGTCATCTCCGCAAAGTCAGCATCAGCGACATGTTCTTTTGTGTTTCGCGACTGTAACCTCACCGCCACTCTCACTCTTCTTAGAACTATCTCCCAAGCCAAAAACCATCATTATCAAGTCAAATCAGACACATAATTGAGCAAGAAAATAATTGACAAGTGAGATCTAGTAGACGCGAGAGGAAAAATCTAACCTCTGTCGACAGGGGAGGAACCGAGGTCTGAGTCAGTACTACTGTGGTGGAAGAGGGGAGCTCAGGGTTGGGAGGAAGCATAATTTGAATGAGGACGAGGACTTTACCAGAGATGCTTTCACTGCCCATCCTCCCTTAACGGTGCCATTTCTGTAATTATCGTTCATCCCTTCTGGAACTAGAAGTGAGTTATTTGCCTAGAGTTAATTTAATGTTGCTAGATCTTAGTGTTCCTTTTGTCAGATGCTAACTTCGAAATTGGATTTGTTAACGTTGGAGGTCCCAAGTCTTATGATAACTTCTCAGCATGGTTAGTGATAGCATCCAGTTTTAGAGGTTGATGGAGGAAGAAGATGGGTTTTACTATTTAAATCGGTTAGGTTCGGGATGATTTGGTTTAGTTTATTTCGGTTTGGATTTGGGTTTAGGTTAGTTTAAAAAAAAGGCATAATGGTCATAAAAATAAATTATGTCGACTTTTAGGGACTAAAAAGCTCGGTTATTTTGCATAATGGGGATTGAAAGAGTAGTTTTTAAATAGTAAAACCAAACCAGTTGAATCCTCAAAATACAGGCAGCTTTGCCTAATTTCTCCTAAAAAAATTTATATCCAATTTAAAATATTTATAAATTTTCAACACTTATAAATTATTTCATTCACATATTCTAACCAATGTTGACAAATACTTCAACTCGCAACCAACGATGATCTCTTGTACTCTTGCACGTCTATGACAACCCCTTTAGAATCCATGGCTTGTCCTTCATTAGATCGGTCGTGTCCCTTATAGGAAGATGATATGCGTATTTAGATGTGTAATCGAGTGAAAAATAGTGAAATTAGATTGATTGAGATGAATGTTACAACTTACAACTAAGGGTAGCTTTGCTTACTCATTTTTCATATGGCAATCCACTTGAAAAAAGGTTGCTGGAATAGCCCAAATATGCCCCCTCAATGAGCTTGAACACTAACTTGCACAATAATATGTGAAACCCAATACTTAAAGTCCAATAATTTGAAAATATATCTATGTTAGATATTTTTTTTCAAATTTTTTCATCACTTTTTAAATATTGATAGATTTAAATCTAAATTAATAGAATTATCGTACTATTAAAAAAAAATCTCTTGCCCCATAAATGTGGCATAGAAAGGCGTAAAGTCCTATTGCCATTAGGGTCCATAACCCCCCTCTCTCTCGCGTACCAAATTCTTGATTCCCATATAAGAAAGGAAATGTCTTGAAATATTTTTCCCATTAGGGTGACCAATACCCTTCCTTGTAGTACTACTACTATTGATGAGCGCCATCGATATTGGTGATGCATTAACCCAAAAAGGAACAATATCAAGCATAAAAAGATGTCCAATCTCGGCCCAGCCCAAAACCAAGCTTCATGCCAATCCTTTGGCTATAGAAACGACATCGACCGACTACGGGAATGCCGTCCATTTCTGACCATCTGTCATCCTACACCAATCAACTGTACATGACATCCTGTTGGAAGTACAAATTCTTGATCATGTATCTTGATCCTTGATGGCACAGCGGTTAATTCCTTGTATGGCTTAGAAGTCAATATGGTAAGGATTATGGACCACTAGCTGGTTGACCCAATCCTTCCATATATAGAGAATAATCAGGTCCTAGATATGTGTAGAAATCAGCTGCAACATATTGGGTCTTCACCTACAACTGGGTCTTCAAGGTAAGATCCATCCAATCCTTGTTACCATATAAATCCCTTTGTACTTCCAACACTCCCCCTCAAGCTGGTGAATGGATATTGAGCATTCCCAGCTTGTCGAGGATGAATTAGAATTGACAAGGTTAAAGGGACTTAGTGAAGATGTCAGCCAATTGTCTTTGACTACAGATGTATGGAGTGCAGATCTCCTTTGATTGAACCTTCTCGCGTACGTAATAGCAGTCTACCTCTATATCAAACCAAAAAACTAGACCAATTCGCCCGGTTTCAATCAAATTAACCCAAGGAATAAAAACTTGAATATATTTTGGAATAAGTTCTAAAATAAGTTAAACATGACTTTTAGTATGTCTTGTTGAAATTTTCATATACATATGTTGTTTTTGTGAAATTTTGTCATATACTAAGTATCAATAAAAGTTTTATATGGATAGCTATGTGCTTAAAACCTCTTGTATACAAATATAAATAAAAGACAAGTGAGCTTTTTTGTGATTAAATATTATGTTTGTTTAACTACATATCCACTTGTATTTACTATCAAAAAACTTAGAATGATTAAAGTTTGAGATTAATCCTCGAAGGGTAAGGGGAAACATACTCGTAACCTACTTCAAATTCAAGATAATGAAGGACTTTATATCAGTCAGAGTTATAACATATAGTAGATTTATATCATATTGCTAATTATCACTCCTGTACGTACATTTTTTAATTCCCATTAGCTATGTCGATTACTTCTAAGTCATTTGTCACTGAGCTCAACAAGGAGTTGAGGCTCAATAGTGATAATTACGATAATTGGAGTATGAAAATACAATATGTACTAGAAGAACATGATGTTCTTCAGATTGTGTCTATGGTACTAGTTGAACCTGAACGAGGTAGCACTACACAGCACAATTGTGATAAAGATGCTTTTTTAGCCTAGAAAAAGAAAAATTATACTACACATCTCACCTTGCTTAGTGCTATGATGGATGACATTACTAGGTAGTTTCATGTCTATGACAATGCTAAGGACATGTGGGATTCTCTTAAAGAAAGATTCGGAAGACTTTCTGTCTCAAAGCTACGTGTTTTAACAGTAAAATTTGATACTTATAAGAAAAGTCTTGATCATTCGATGAAGAAGCATCTCAGCCAGATGTCAAACATTATGAGTAAGCTGATTGAGGCCAGCCACATGCTTAGTAATGAATAGCAGATCCAAGCTATCATTCGTTCCCTACCTACCAACTGGGAATACATGAAAATGACTCTTACCCATATGGATAATGTTTCGACATTTGAAGATATGGCCCAGCACCTTGAGTTAGAAGAAGATTGTCTTCTAGTTATTAAGATACTCCCTGAAGCTCACATGACCTAGTCTAGGGCATAGGGTGTAAGAGAAAAAGAGGTAGAAATGGCCAGGGTAAGAAAAATGAGAATGAGAGCAAAGCTAAAAATTTTGGAACTAGTGAGAAGAGTTCTCAAAATAAGAAAAAGAGAAAGTTTAACATCAAGAAAGTTAGATGTTACAACTGTCAGAAGAAATGACATTTCGCTAAAGATTGCACAGGAGAAAAGAAGGTACATAAGGTTCACTCATGTGTGAGTAACTTATATATATCTTGTACTATTCTTCTATTTGAAACTCATCCTATGTGGGTGATTGATTCAGGAATGATAGACCATGTGACAAAAGATTGTGAAGCTTTTGTTGATTTTTGATGGTTGCTTGTAGGAGCAAAACACATTTTTGTTGGCAACAATGAATGAGTAGATGTCAAGGGTATGGGTACATGTAGATTGAACCTGTGTTAAGGTCGTACCCTACTTTTGTATGACGTGCTGTTTGCTCTTGAAATTTCTCGAAACTTATTTAGCTTTGATGGCTCTCAGTTTTCGGTTACTATTTAAGAATAGTTCTCTAAAGTTATTTTTAGAACATGGCTTTTATGGATCTGGTTATAAATCAGACGATTTCCTTATCTTGGATGTTGATTGGTTATCAAAATCTTATTTTTCTTTTATTACTAACGTGCAAACATCTCAAGAAGATGTTAATTTATGATATTCTAGATTGGGCCATATTGGTCAAGATCGCATAAATTGTCTAGCTAAGGCATGGCTATTAGGTAATTTAAAAAAAGCTATATTACTAATATGTGAACATTGACTAGAAGGAAAATTGGTAAAACTATTTGGTAAAGGAATGTCACGACCCAAATTCGGGTCACCGACATGGCGCTGGATCACGCTCTCTAAACCAAAGAGCCATAGTCCAACCAGCCTCATACGAATATACAAATCGAATTGCGGAAGCTTAATTCAAATGCGAAAGCGTAAACCATAAATATATATAAATATACATTACAAGAATTCTTACAAAATTCTAAGGACCATACATATGTATAACGGAGTGACTCGTCTAAGATCACAAAAGGAGTACCATCCAAAGACTTCGAGAAACCTAGAAGTAGACGACGATTTCAAACGTATAAACAACAAAGACTCTCCAGACGTCACAATCCTTAAATTTCGTCACCTGTGGAGGAGGGGGTAAGTACTTGGAAGTCATTAGTAGAGGATATTAAAACTAACCTATAATTAACTAACCAACCATAGGCATAGACTCAAATTCATGCATGGACAAATGTTACCAAATTCACATATAGCAAATCACAAGTAATTCAACTGTAACCAAAGAAGAATTCATAATCATACATATAGGCACATTCCGATCCGAATATGGCATCGCAAACATCATATTATAGATGGACTTTGGATAGGTCTAGATAGTGTCACTCCTTCTCACAACACTAGGATATCATATCTTATAGTACTTTCATAATCAAACTCCGCCGGCCATATCATAATTGTATCAAATCCAATATATCCCCAAAAACAAGTGCACATGTGCCAACATCCCCGGTTGGCGCGGGTAGACCTCATCGTCCACCATCTCACAAATTGACTCACACATAACATACACAAACTCATGATCTTAATCATAACTTTATAATCCAAAGACTAATGATTTCCAAAAATCATGCATAAACCAAAAATCACCAAATCACACAAAACAAATACTCACTTTCACAATTCATCACATCATCACATAATCATCATATCAACCAACATCACAAGTTTATAACAAATAATGCTAGTCAAAACAGAGGTCAGGGATAATATCTCCCTACCTTAATCCAAATTATCCAAATGCTCCAAAAGTTTCCACACACCACTTCATGATCCACGTTGCTCAAATGCCAAGGTGCGATCAACTAAATAATTAGAATAACATTCTATCAAACATTATCCTCTCAACACAAGAAAAATGGCAAACATCATACCTAAGTCCCTAATATCACACTCCTTCACAAGTTTCCTAAAATATGCATAAAGGCCTTCAAATACAACACCAAAATCTAACTTATCATACACCCTTCTCATAACATCAACCAAACCTCATTAACCACATATGCTCTTCAACAAGGTCATACCAAAAGTTCTCCGAAATATACACAATAACTCTCTATCAAACCAATCTCCTAAACATAAGGAAAATGGGAATAACATCACAAAAGTCCCAATTTCGGATTCCTACAACAAAATCTTTAAAACTTCACAAATGTCCTCAAATACATCTTCACAACATAGCTCAACATCCATAATCATTATATCTTCCATTAAAACCTTAAAAATACCTCAAACTCCAAAATCCATATCCATAAAAGTTGCTCAAATCATTACATACTTATATCAACTTCAAGGTATTGAATAGATCTACACTTAATTCTAATAAGCTAACATCTAGAAATTACTTACCAATCCTCAAATCCAAGATATTCCTTTTTCCTTTTTTCTCTTCTTCTTCTTCTCCTCTCTCTCTCTCTCTTGTTCTCTTTCAAATGGATGAGCACAAGTGAAAACCACTCACACACATCTTTAGATATTTCTCAAAAATATCTCCAAAACTTTACCAAACACAAGTGGCAACCTTTTTCTCTTTTGATCCTTGGCTTTTTTAGTCATCCAAAATCACTCCTATACTTTTACTTAAGTTCTAATAAGTCCTCAAATCAATTCTTAATCCATATTTGCCACATTGTTCACCATTTGGCAAAATCTCTCAATACCAATGAAAATCATACCTAAAACCGAGCCCTAAAAACTCTCCTATGATCCCATCAAATTAATCCTCAATTGTCAAAACTATCATAACCAAGTCATATTTCTAGATGTTACAAACCTACATGAATTTGAATCACCCAAATCGGAGGTCGTATGAAGAAGTTATGAATTTTTAAAAAAAGTGCTGCAGCCCAGCGTCCCGCTGACTAAACCAGCGTCCCGCTGAACCCTTACAGCAGGTTTTACAGCGCCCCGCTGGGGTCGTCGATTAAAATTTCGCAAAACTCACAACATCAAAATTATAGCTCTAGGTCTTACGGATCTTCTCGTCTTGGAATCGCTTGATTCGGAGTTTGTATGCAAAAGTTATGATTTTTCTACCGAAAGTCGATGAACTAAGCCTATCGTTCCTAATACCCACCGAAATGAGCTCAAAACTCAAAGACGAAGGGTTCAAACCACAAAACACAAAACACGAAAGTCATATGTAATCGTGTCGCGGACAAACACGACTTGGAATCATCCAAATCGAGATCTACACGAAAAGTTACACCAATTCCCCTAAAGGACGACGAATTCAACTAAACGGTTTTAAAACCGATCGACACAAACACAATCAACGGTCAGACCTAACGGTCATGACCAAGACAAAATTAACGAAGGGCGTAACACAGTGCTAATACTAATCGAAACAAAATAACCAAAGGTCGGACCAAGCCGTCATGACCAATACAGATTTAGCGAGGGTCGTAACAGTCTCCCCTCCTTATAAAATTCGGTCCCCGAATTTGCCTAACATAAACCGACTTACTTGTCAAACAAACAAACTAACTTACTTATCACATAATGAATGAGGGTGTAATGGTCTCCCCTCCTTGCGAAACTAACTGAGTACCTTGATAAATGAGCGTTTAGCCCATACAACTTGACCATCGGAAACTCTCTACTTCTGAGCTTCAAAACCTCACATTCTCAAAATCCCAAACAATTTTATATATCTTAGACATAGCTTACTCTCTTTCCAAATCTCATAACACCTTCCATCGAAGATACATAAGAAACATACTTGAATCTCCAATTTAAATCCAATGTCCTTTCTTCTTTTATCCGATTACAAAATCTATCTACTATGAGCTTTCAAAGCTATTTTTCGAATCAATTATCTTCTCAACCATGATCATCTAAGAATTCCACATTCTCATACTATTTCTCAACAACTTTCTCCCAATATACCAATGATCCAAACCTCTGGCCATACCACAACTCATACAATACCATCTGAGTACTCTGATAACCATTATTTCATGAGAATTCCATCAAAGACAAATAAGATTCCCAACTATTAAGAAAATCAATCATACATGATAGCATCATATCCTCAAGAATTGAATTGCTCTGACTGTTCAACTATCTAAAGATGAAATACTATGACCAAAATCCAAATGAATACCCATGGCATCTTCAAATTTCTTCCAAGTCTGAGATGTAAAAATATATCCCTCAATTCGGAGACGACAAAGATGAGAATTCCATATAGACAACCATTATAATCAAAGAATAACTGAGTAGACTTAGTACATCATACAGACTCTTAATCGATAGAAATATGTAGACTTTGACACTCCATACCAGATAACCCAAACTAATTCAAATCTTAAAGTCAGAAAGCTCACCAATAGATCCATAAAAGCCATTCTTATTTCCATTCTAGAATATCCAACGGTTACAACAAATCTCCAATTTTTACATCAATAACTACCCCTAATATCAGGATGCATTTTCGTAGATCCCAGATGTATACCGTAGATAAACTCTGGCAATACATACTATCCCAGATGATATGAAGAAAGTCCATATTGTCTCTTCTTACATCTTCTGCGTCAAATGCGATCATCCGAATACCATAGTGTAAACCTCACTTAAACTGATATAGAATTTAGGCAACCATCTTCTTCAACTTTTCTGACCATCTTCATCAACTTAAAAATCATTCATTTGAAGTTCTACAATTTATTGTATTAGTTTGCATATGTAACTCTCATGACACTTCCGACTCATTTCCATCAACACTGTTGTCAACTCTAACCATTGGTTGACTATCTCATATATGTTTGAAATCAAAGATGCAAAGACCACAGACATATCAGACACCACTGAAAGTATCTACCATAATGTCAACCCCAAGTAGAATACATAGCAAAGACAACAGAATTCAGATATATGGTATAATCCACCTGAACAGAATTTATCCTCATTATGCAACCCCAAACAAGATAACCATCATCGTTCTCATCCTTAACCCTGATGCAACCATCCACAAAATAGACAAACCCACTAATAACTATTATCCCCAAAGCAGACATCAATGCTTCATAACGTAACCACTAACATCAAAGCTTCATAACATAGAACAATCATATTCTTTCAAAACTCCATCCATCTCTTCTGTCTCATATTTAGATCTCATTGCTCATACTTCTTTAACTGTCTAGAGGCATACACAATCGAATTCCAATCTTGCATCAATATTCATCTCAGACCAAATCTAGAAGCATCTCTTTATACTGAATATTTCTCAGTTGCAACCAATGAAGCCAAAATTATTGTATTAATTCAAAAGTACTTACCTCTTGAAAACTTCTCTCACAATTTCCTATTCATTCATACTTCACATTATTCTGAGTCAATCAAGTTAATAAAATGGCTCAAGTAGAAAATCCTTTTACGAAATTCTGTAATATCTAACTGAACCAAGAACTTTCATACCTCTATAATATTGGTGGAAGTTAACCAATTAACCATATCTGCAATCCTCTTTGGACCAACCAACAATCCATCCTTAGAAATAACTCATCCTATGACTGCCATACCTTGTGACCAAAAATTTACACTTAGAAGTTTGACATATAACTGATTATCCGATAATGTCTTCAGACCAATCAAAGATATCTTTTGTGTTCTTCCTCAGTTCGTGAGTAAACTAACATATTGTCAATAGAAACTACTATAACTGATCCAAAATGGCTTAAATACCCACTTCATCAAGTCCATAAAGAAATCCGAAGTATTCATAAGACCAAATAGCTTAACCAAAAATTCACAATATCTATGCCGAGTTCTGAAAACTATCATGATCACATATCTTCCTTTCCAATTCTCAATTGTTGATACATTAACCTTAAGTCAATCTTTGAAATCACTTATCATCACACAACTGATCAAATAACTCATCGATACTCGAATTAGAATTCTAGTTACGGATTGTTACCTCATTGAGTTACCAATAACCAACATATGATTTCAAACTCTCACCTTTCTTCCAAATAATATCATCAGAGCACTCCACAGTGCAATACTAGACCAAATATTTTCCTTATCCAATAAATTCTGCAAATAAATCTTCAACTTTCTTAACTCAACAGATGTCATACCATATGGTCATATCGAAATCAGATATGTTTCTTATCCATCTCAGTCTCTTTAACAATCAAGAATCCATCAGACATAAGGTAAAACTTAGTGGAATCATCACCCCAATATATAAATTCTGACTTACCCTCAGGCTTAAACATCATAATCTTACTTAAAACAATCCACCGTAACATGATGGCATGATAACCAGTCCATACCCATTTTAACATCGAATCATCCAAAAGTAACCAAATAACTTAAATCCTTTAAACACTTAGTTTGTTACTAAATATTTCACATGTATATTCCCTATATACAAGTCACTCATGTTCACAAGGATACACAATAATTCTGTTTTGCCAACCAAACTTTAGCGAAGCGCATGCCAAGTTCAGTCATAATTTATCTTTCAGAAATAGGTCAAACACATCCAATACATTCCATACATCACTTAAACTCAACTCCTTTATATAATCCAATATCTCAGAGTCTCAGAATTTATCTCAAATTCCCAAGAATCATCTTACCAAGCTTTTCTCTTTGAGCTTGCTCAACTATGAACTTAACCAATAAATTCGACTTTCAAGATGATACTCAAAATATTTCCAATTCGTTCTTCCTTCCCTACTCATCTCAGAGTTATTAGGCATAATGATCATATCCTTGCATACTATCATATCAGACTTAGGCACACTAAAGATCTAACACATAGAAGAGGACAAAGACATGAGAAATCCTATGCTCCATTATACATAACACATAATTCAAACTCAACTTTAGTTTGTCAGATTTAGAGCTCTGAAAACCTATAGCTCTATAAACTTATAGCTTTGTTAACGCAAAGCTCAGATAACCTTATAGCTCTATTAAACTAGAGCTCTGATAAACTTATAGCTTTGATAGCTCAAAGCTCAGATAACCTTATAGCTTTGTTAACCTAGAGCTCTGATACCAACTCTGTCATGATCCAAATCTGGGTCACCGACGTGGTGCTGGATCACGCTCTCCAAACTAAAGAGCTGTGGTCCAACCAGCCTCATACGAATATACAAATCGAATTGCGGAAGCTTAATTCAAATGCGGAAGCATAAACCATAAATATACATAAATATACATTACAGAAATTCTTACAAAATTCTAAGGACCATACATATGTATAACGGAGCGACTCATCTAAGATCACAAAAGGAGTACCATCCAAAGACTTCGAGAAACCCAGAAGTAGACGACGATTTCAAACGTATAAACAATAAAGACTCTCCAGACGTCATGATCCTTAACTTTGGTCACCTGTGGAGGAGGGGGTAAGTACTTGGAAATACTTAGTAGAGGATATTAAAACTAACCTATAATTAACTAACTAACCACAGGCATAGACTCAAATTCATGCATGGACAAATATTACCAAATTCACATATAGCATATCACAAGTAATTCAATCGTAACCAAAGACGAATTCATAATTATACACATAGGCACGTTCCGATCCGAATATGACATCACAAACGTCATATTATAGATGGACTTCAGATAGGTCTAGAATGTGTCACTCCTTCTCACAACACTAGGATATCATATCTTATAGCGCTTTCATAATCAAACTTCGCCGGCCATATCATAATCATATCAAATCTAATATATCCCTAAAAACATGTGCACATATGCCAACATCCTCGGTTGGTGCGGGTAGACCTCATCGTCCATTATCTCATAAATTGACTCACATATAACATACACAAACTCATGATCTCAATCATAACTTTATAATCCAAAGACTCATGATTTCCAAAACCATGCATAAACCAAAAATCACCAAATCACACAAAACAAAGACTCACTTTCACAATTCATCACATCATCACATAATCATCATATCAACCAACATCACAAGTTTATAACAAATAATGCTAGTCAAAACAGAGGTTGGGGATAATATCTCCCTACCTTAATCCAAATTACCCAAATGCTCCAAAAGTTTCCACACACCACTTCATGATCCACGTTGCTCAAATGCCAAGGTGCGATCAACTAAATAATTAGAATAACATTCTATCAAACATTATTCTCTCAACACAAGGAAAATGGCAAACATCATACCTAAGTCCCTAATATCATACTCTTTCACAAGTTGCCTAAAATATGCATAAAGGTCTTCAAATCCAACCCCAAAATCTAACTTATCATATACCCTTCTCATAACATCAACCAAACCTCATTAAGCACATATGCTCTTCAACAAGGTCATACCAAAAATTCTCCAAAATATACACAATAACTCTCTATCAAACCAATCTCCTAAACATAAGGAAAATGGGAATAACATCACAAAAGTCCCAATTTTGGGTTCCTACAACAAAATCTTCAAAACTTCACAAATGTCCTCAAATACATCTTCACAACATAGCTCAACATCCATAATCATTATATCTTCCATTAAAACCTTAAAAATACCTCAAACTCCAAAATCAATATCCATAAAAGTTGCTCAAATCATTACATACTTATATCAACTTCAAGGTATTGAATAGATCTATACTTAATTCTGATAAGCTAACATCTAGAAATTACTTACCAATCCTCAAATCCAAGATATTCCTTCTTCCTTTCTTCTCTTCTTCTTCTCCTCTCTCTCTCTCTTTTTCTCTTTCAAATGGATGAGCACAAGTGAAAACCACTCATACACATCCTTAAATATTTCTCCAAAATATCTCCAAAACTTTACCAAACACAAGTGGCAACCTTTTTCTCTTATGATCCTTGGCTTTTCTAGTCATCCAAAATCACTCCTATACTTTTACTTAAGTTCTAATATGTCCTCAAATCAATTCTTAATCCATATTTGCCACATTGCTCACCATTTGGCAAAATCTCTCAATACCGATGAAAATCGTACCTAAACCGAGCCCCAAAAACTCTCCTATGATCCCATCAAATAATTCCTCAATTGTCAAAACACTCATAACCATGTCATAGTTCTAGATGTTACAAACCTGCACGAATTTGAATCACCCAAATTGAAGGTCGTATGAAGAAATTATGAATTTTTGAAAACAAGTGCGCAGCCTAGAGTCCCGCTGACTAAACCAGCGTCCCCCTGAACCCTTACAGCAGGTTTTCCAGCGCCCTGCTGGTGTTCTCGATTAAAATTTCGCAAAACTCACAACATCAAAATCGTAGCTCTAGGTCTTACAGATCTTCTCGTCTTAGAATCGCTTGATTCAGAGTTTGTATGCGAAAGTTATGATTTTTCTACCGAAAGTCAACGAACTAAGCCTACCGTTCCTAATACCCACCGAAATGAGCTCAAAACTCAAAGATGAAGGGTCCAAACCACAAAACTCAAAACAAAAAAGTCATACGTAATCGTGTCGCGGACAAACATGACTTGGAATCATCCAAATCGAGGTCTACACGAAAAAGTTACACCAATTCCCCCAAAGGACGACGAATTCAACCAAACGGTTTTAAAACCAATCGACACAAACACAATCAACGGTCGGACCTAACGGTCATGACCAAGACAAAATTAACAAAGGGCGTAACACGGTGCTAACACCGATCAAAACAAAGTAACCAAAAGTCGGACTAAGCCGTCACGACCAATATAGATTTAGCGAGGATCGTAACAAGGAACTACAGCTAACTTTCCACTATAGTTAATTTATTCTGGCATCTGTGGTTCAATGAATATGAGGGCTAGACATAAAGTATTTTATTTCATCACATTTATAGACGACTATAGTAAGTATGGTATAGTCTATTTGATTTCTCATAAATCTGAAGCATTAAGTTGTTTAAAGATTTTTATGAATTTCATTGAGAATCAATATGATCGAATGATTAAGGCCTTACGAGTAGATCGTGGTCGTGAGTATCTTTCTGATGAATTTAATACTCTATGTCAAGAAAAATGAATTGAATATCAGTTGTCCATTCCTTATTTACCTCAATAGAATAGGGTAGCAAAAAGAAAGAACAGAATCCTTCTTGACATGGTTAGATCTATGATGGCTCAGGCCTCAGGCAAATTTGCCTATATATTTTTTATGGAGATGCGCTCCTTACTACCATATATGTTCTAAACCAAGTCCCCTCTAAATCTATCAATACCACTCCCTATAAAATATGGACAGGTCATAAACCCGATCTAAGCTACTTAAGACCATGGGAGTATGTATCTTATGTCTATTCTACCTCTATTTTTTTGGTAAATTAGGACCGAGAGGTAGAAAGAGTATCTTTATAAGATACTCAAAGATACTCTGAAGTATCAAAATGATACATTTTCGTAGGTGAGCTCGAAAATGGACTAGTGACAAAATATGAGTCACGAGATGTCATGTTTTCATAAAATGATTTTCCAAAATTAGGAGACGTAAGAAGTGAACTTACACTATACAAAATTGATAAGGTAGAATCATCTGGATTGCTCCAACCGATTAGAAGAATTGTGCAAGAAGAAAAGCAAGTTTTTCCATCTCAAAATGATCTCATAGTTCATGATCCTAGTGAGAGTACATTTCCAAATTCTAGTGGGAGTATGGATTATCCCTTTAGTGGGAGTAATATTCCTAGTTATGATGAATATATCAGAGATATTTATCAAAACTGTAAACTTCGTGGAACCAAAAGAACTAGTATTACACACAAACGATTTGAGGTTGAATGTGTTGTTAATACTTTCTTGACATTATTGAAAGATATCTAAGAAATCCTGCAAGATCAGGATGAACCTAAGAATATTTTTTATGGTCTATTATCTCCTGCTAAAAATGAATGGATTAAAGCAATGGAAGATGGTTTCGATGGAGAAAAATCATGTTTGGAAAGTGGTTGATCTGTTTAATAGACGTAGGGTAACTGGGAACAAGTGGGTTCTCAAGATTAAGCAAAAAGCAGATGGCTGTATCGAAAGGTACAAAGCTCACTTTGTTGCCCGAGGATTGAAACAGCAGGAAGGAATAGGCTATGAGGAGACTTTTGCACCTGTTGTGAGATTTACATCCATTAGGATAATTCTAGCTATAGTAGCAAATTTAGATCTTGAGCTACATCAAATAGATGTTAAAACTACTTTTCTCAATGGAGAATTGGATAATAAAAAATCTGCATGATTTAGCCAGAGGGCTACATCTAAAAAGGATGTGAACATAAAGTTTACAAATTGAAAAAATTAATTTATGGCCTTAAACAGTCTTCTTGACAATAGTACATTCATTTTCATAATACGATCATATCACATGAATTTAGAATGATAGACGAAGATCATTGTTTCTATTTGAAAATTTGGCTAATAAGTTTGTTATTATCACTTTGTATGTAAATGACTTACTAATAGCTAGAAATGACATGGGATATCTTAATAAGCTCAAAGTTTGGTTTTCGTCCAACTTTGAAATGAAAGATATGGGTGAAGTTAATTATATTCTTAGAGTTAAGATTACGAGAAATTGCTCGAAAGGTTATTATCTCTTTCACAAGAAACGTATATCTGTAAAGTAGTAGAGCGATTCAATTGTAATAATTGTAATCCCAAATATGTCAGTTGTCAAAGGCCATCATCTTAATAAAGACATGTGTCCTATAACAGCCCAACAGAAAAGGGATATGATGAAAATTCTTTATGCTAATGCAGTTAGTTATCTGATGTATGCAATATTGTGTACAAGAATAGACATTTGCTATACTGTTGGGATGGCTAGTAGATATCAATCTAACATAGGTCAAGCACATTGGAAAGCAGTTAAGGGAATTATAATATACTTGAATACAACTATAGAATACTAACTAGTTTATCAAGGCCAAGCTCTGATATTGAGAGGTTACACCGATGCTGATTGGGATGGTGATATGGATGAGAATAGATCTACATCAACATATGTCTTCACTTTTGACAGAGGTGCTATTTCGTGGAGTAGCAAGAAACAAAAGTGTGTTTTCCTATTAACTATGGAAGTTGAGTACATTGCTTTTGCGGCAGCTGTACAAGAGGCAGTTTGGTTGAAGAGGTTTTTGACCATTTATCCCTAACTGACTCAAAAGGACCAGTGAGCTTATTTTGCGATAATCAAGCGCTGATAACTTTTGCTAAAGATCCTAGGTTCTATAGTAGAGCAAAGCACATTGACATTAAATATCACTTTATTAGGGATATGATTGTACGTAAATAGGTTAGCATAAAACACATGTCTACGCATGATATGATAGCGGATCCTATGACCAAGGTTGTATCTAGAGATGTGTTTGAGAAACACGTCAGATCCCTAGGATTATGTAGATATTGATGTTTTTGTACATATTGTAATGAATCAGTTTTTCAATATAATATGGTTGTTTTAGCAATATGCAAATGTTCTTTTGAGAAATATTTATCAGAGCATGTGAGACAGAAAAGTAACCTACTCACACAGGTATTTACCTTAGTGGGAGTTAATGAGTTGATTCTTTGATGAGAAGAGATAGTTTTATGAACATCATTACATCGAGTGCACGTTCTAAAATATTAATGTTGTCTTGCTTAATTACAAGAAAAAGTTCTTGTTAAAGTGCGAGATTTATAATAATACAAGCATTTGTTGCTGCATTGAATTTTTTGTAAATTCAAATGATAAGATGTAAGTGGAACTTATCATTATCTATCTATTAGCCTAGATCAATTTTAAGTAAACTAAAGACGTTGTTCAGTAAAACATCTAGGGTGATGTTAATTTGTGTATTGCATGCACTCTTTTTTTGAAGAATGAACATCATAAGACGTGGATAGTATCATATTTGCTTAGACGACCAATGGATGAGAAATCATTAAGTGATTTCTGTTTCCCTAGTATGAGACCAATTAAAGAAATATTTTTCTGATACACTATCCTTAAGATCCTAAACGTATTTTGGAAGTATGATTATGTACTGCTAGCTTAGAAAGTCTATCAAATGGTTAAGATTCATAATTCAACCTGGCAAGACTGACTAGAAAAGCAGGCTTTATCATGATAGAAGAAATACTTATAAAGCAGAAGGTTCTTCATCGATCACGTTCTAGAATTTCGTTGTTCAGTGGTGCGCACCTATTGTGTTGAGAGCAATACAATATGAACACGATTAAATTATTTGAAATCATATATGCAAACAATGGGATATAAGATGAAACCTAGAATAAGGCATACCTAAGGTAACGAGAATGTCAAGATACTATTATTCAAGTAGCACGTGTGAGTGTGCTCTTGAATTTAGCTAAGTGCACTCGATGTATGCTGGTCGCATGAAATTTTTGCTAAGTAAAAATCTGAGACTTTGTTGATTATGGTCCATAATGTGTGAGATGTTGGACTTTGGGTATTGGGTTTCACTCATTATTGTGCAAGTTAGTGTACAAGCCCATTGATGGCCCATTTTTGGGCTGATCCAATAGCCTTTTTTCAAGTGGATTGCCACATAAGAGCTTACTCACCCTTATAGGATGAGTTGGCAGCTTTGGGCCTCCCTACAAAAGGGAAGAGAAAGATGATGATTGTAAAGTAAGTTTTCCACCCATATCCACACAGATAAGTGACAATTACGGATTAGTTCCGATAATTTTCAGATTTTGCAAAAGTTTAGAAACTCGTGGAAATTGTTCATGTGTTCGATCCGATCGTGATCGTGAACCAACAAGTAGCTTTATCTCGTTAAGACGGTTCTATCAAAGTATACGCTTCAACAATTAAGTATTGTTAATTATTGATGAATTAGTTCATTAATTATGAAATAATTAACTTGTAATTATCTGTTAATTATGAGTCAAAACCTTCACAAATATTTGAAGTCAAGAATTAATTATATTAAAACAACATTCTTCCCTATTGATTAAATTGTTTGTTGATCGCAAGAAGATGTAGGTTTATAATGGAATGGATTTTCTTCATCTAATTAATGAAAATCAATTGTAGGACTTCCGATCTACGAGGATACTTTTTTTATTTAAAATATAAAATACACAATGGAATTCCGATTTTCTTCAGCGTAATTGGTCTTTACTTAGAAAGAAAAAAAAGAACACAACTGATCTTGGAAGATACATTGCTGGACATTAAAGACTTCATGTTTGGTGATACTGGGATGTAGCATTTCCACGAACTATTGTAACTATGTACCGCAGATATAAAGGATGTTGAAAATTTTTAAATTTTTAAATTTAGAAATTGATTAATTTTTTAATAGGATTAATTTTTAATTTTGCGGTGGCGGGCAAGAAGAGGTAGTGCTTACTTTGGTGCTAGTCGAGATTGGCCGAGGTTGGGTGTAAGTATATAATATGGGCTTCTATCAAGAAAAAGCAAATAATATGGGCTTTAGTCGGCTTAATCTCAAATAGGCCGCTTTTCAATTTTAATTAATTTAAATTCAAATTAATTAGAATTTTTGAAAATGAGATATTCTCCCAAAAAATATTAAACACTATTCGAAGTTGAAAATTTTGTTAAATTATAACTACTTTTTAACTAATTTACCTAATTGTTTTGAGTGTAACTATTTTCGGCTAGTGTTTAAGCGACCATCTTCTCAATTATTTCGCCTCGTCTCCAAAGACGATTGCGATAAATGCCAATGGAGCTGACAAGCGCCGATCAATGTCGTACGTATTATTGTCCATTTATCACCCAACGCCTATTTTATTGTTTGTCCTATAATCTTATTGGCGACCGGAAATTCTAACTATAACCATAATGAAATTTTACCGTGTTTGGATATTTCAAAAAACATTTTCAACTGTTTAAATTAATTTGAATTCAAATTATTCGATAAAATTGACTTAAATTTGATAGTTAACACAAGTATATGAAAAACATTGGCACAAACAATCTAAAAGTTCCTTAGCAGGCTAGAACAAGAATCCAGACAAGAGACTAACTTTAGTGACATCATTTGCACTTCGATAATTCACCTAATCCATAACAAATTCTAACCCCATTAGGACCTCTTTGTTCTAAACAACATGATATCCTGAACGTCCACTAAATCCGATTAACCAAAGTTCGAGTTAGAATTAGGTCGAATAACATCGGAGGTAAAATTTGGTAAACTTCCAAAAATTTACAACCACAAAAATTTTAAATTTTCTTTCTCTACAAACTTCTACATATGCTTAAGAGTTAAAGCCTTTTTTCAATGGAAGAAGCAAGATGAGAGGGAGAAAACACATTAAGCTACTGATCTGTACCTGCAGAGGACCTTGCACCTTAACACCTTGTCCTGCACATAAAATCCTGGCATAATCATGACCTTAACCCGGCTCGAACCGCTTGATCTTTGCTTCTCAAGGAATATATCCTCCATGTATTGTGGATCATAGCTTCTGTTCTCATCAACCCTCAAGATGGCGAGGGCCGGATTGAACGAAAATGCGAGCAAATGGAGCAGCCATATGCATTTTGCAGCGACGAAAAATGCTTGGAGAAGCTGTTCCGGCCACGGTCTAGTCCAGTTCAATGTGGTTATAATGCAGCTCATCTTTTGGTCACAGAACTTGCTGAACTCCTCACTGTAAAACTTGGTCCCTTTCCTTAGAACTTCGTTCCAACTCAGGTTCCTCAATGCCACGAACGACGAGAACTGTGCTTGGCGGTTTTGGTGAGGGTCTAAGAGCTTCGGCGAGCCGTTCTTTTGGAACACCAGATTCTCGAAGTCTTGGTACAGGGACTGGTTTATGATGGCCTCCAAGTGGTAGAGAACTGCCTTGGAGTACTTGGAATTAAGAGACAGTTTGTAGGGTTGAAGTAGCAGGTTCAAGTTGTCTATAAGAGTAACATCAGTTTCATCAACTTGGCCGACAAGGGTCTTGCAGAAATGTTTAACTGATAGCCTTGCTTCGGACACAATCTGCAAGAAGCCCTCCACCATCACCTCTTCGGTCACCGGCATCGAATTCTCCCCTTTGACATCAGCAGACTTCCCTCTCATTCCGAGTTTTTTGACAGCTTGTGAATTCTCTGACTGTGTAGCTAGCTTTAGAGCCTTCTTCAGCTCCTCACAGTAACTCTCCAAGTACTCTAGCTTCTGCCTGAACTCTCCCATTGAGGACTTCATTCTAGCTACTTCCATTAAGGCAGCATCTTTATTCTCATTTGCTTCCATCAGCTCCCTCTTCAGTGTCTCAACTGACATTATCCCCAAGTCCTTCAGAATCTGTGAGACCTCTTCTGACTCATTCCGGCGAGGAGATTGCTCGTTCTTGTGCTTCTTCTTTAGCTTCGGGAACAACCAAGAAATCACCCCGCGGTTCTTTGGTTGGGATTGAGCAGAGGAGTGGGAATCCGTCAATGGCACTACAATGTTCGAGTACCTGCTGTTCCTGGCCACGCTAGCAGACTCGGAGGTGATCATCGCGGGTTTGCATCGGTTGCAAGAGGAGACAGATTTTGAATCCGTCAAGCTGTTCCTCCTGCTGGACTTGAACAGATCCGACCCCGGCGATGACCTCAGGACAGTGACATTGTTTGCACAAGAACCCGTGACGGATTTTTGGTCCTCGGCCGCCAGAACAGAACACATATGTGGATCAAGGTTATGCAGACCAGAAGCTATTCCTTTCCTGGAGGATGTACCATCCTTGTTGTAATCCGATAAGGCGGCTTCTAACGGGCTTCCTCCACCAAGTCCATACTCATCCCAAGTTTCTGATAATGTCCTCGATTGAGGAATCATCTGATGGTGGCTGGTAAATGGCTCATCTTCATAACTCTGGCATTAAAGGAATCAAACAAGAATGAAATATAATGACTAATATAACTCAGATACTAGTTAAAAGCAGAAAGTTTGAATCCAGGAAACAAGGTTAAATAGAGACCATTTTGGTAAATGTTGCTAATTAAAGCTGAAGTGACATTTCAAAATTGACATTTATGAAATTGAAATTGTGGAAGCAATATATCCCCACTGAAAGGAACATCCTGCAATTAAGACAGCATTAAATCTTCAATACATGGGATTTTACTTCTTTTGGTGAACTTCAAAGTTGTGTGCACTGTTACACCTTATTTTACAGAGTGGGTCTTCTAAGGATATCTTTTACGTTCGTAAGGTAATACAAGACACAAACTTCATAAGTGATTACAAATCTCTTACCATTTGGACTAACTCTGGTTGGTTCGTGAGATATTAGTTTAGCAGTCATAAATTTGTCAAACAAAAATGTCATAGTCACCAAAAATGAATATCTACACTCCACAACAAAGGAATGTGTAAGCCTCACAAAATCACAATCAACAAGCAACCAAAAAAATGTGCTTAAACAAATGAAAACCAAAACACATCATGAAAAAATTGGTTTTTTTTGTTTACATAAGGTAAGAAGCTGTGGAACTCACAGGGGTGAAGACAGGGTAATCCTGAGCAGAGAACTGAGGAACATGGCGAGAGACAGGAGAAGGGGAAGAAGAAGGGAATCCGCGGTGGTTCGACGGGCTGCTTCCTTGCATTAGAGCTGCGTGTATGGCCCTAAGCTCCACAGCTTTGGCTATGGCAGCTTGTATCTCATGTCTACCAACTTCTTTGTTGCTGTTCTTTACAGTTGATGCACTGTTGTTGGTGGCAGAATTTAGTGTGGACGTGGCCATGGAAAAACAGAGGAAACAGAGTAAGTATTATAGCCAAGTTGGTGTGTTTGATGGCTGAGAATTTGCTTTAGGGATATGAAGATAATAGAGAGCCAGAGAGAAGAAAAAAAATGAGAAGAGAAGAGAGAGAGAGAGGGAGAGTTTTTGTCTATGTGCAGAATGGATTAGGGAAGATGTTTAGCATGTGAACCAGAAGGGAGGGAGAGAAAAGTGGAGACACTTGCAGTAGCTTTTACTCCAAGTAGCCAGTGCTTCCTGAAGTTTGCAGTTTACTAAAATGCCCATACTAAGTTTTTTTCGATAGACGTTCAAATATTGTAGGATTTTATTTATATTCCTACTTTCTTTGAATGACAGATATTAGTGAGGACAGATGAATTTTAAGAGATTCTTCAAAATATACTTCTTATCTTGTGACCAATGAAGTTTCACTAAAATGTAAGGGATAAACAGTAGTAAATTATGTAATATCCGAAACTAATATGGAAAATGTAACATTAGTGGGCGATTAGTGCACTCCCACTGGGGCCAATTGTTTTTAAGAGTGTCTGGCTCTCCTCATAATTACCTTAATATTTCCGTAGTTATGGTCCAATCACAACAACTAATCATGTAAAGGGTTCTTGTCACAGATGTGCCTAGGAGCCCGAGTCACTATGATTGAGACATTTGGCTCTCCGAAATTATTATTTATCCTAAAAAATAATTCTACAAAAAATTGAACAAAAGAACTTGCATTTTTTTATATATTTTATACCAATGTCTAATGTCTAATTTTATATATATTTTGAACTTTCTTTAATTTTACAATGTCTATTGTCCTTAGATTATTATTCATTTAGCTCTTGAGTTTTTATATATTCAAAGTATAGTCTATATGGAACTATGTGTGACAAGAGACTGAATAGACATATTAACTTCTGCATATATAAACTTTCGGCATATTCTACTATAACAAAGCAAGCGTAATAGATACTAATTGTAATAGCAACGGCAAGCAGCTTCCTCCATTTTTGGGGTATGCACGTTGTACAGAGAAGGTTTGGTGGAAAGCTGATTCCACAGTTGTGTTAGTACCCAATTAAATTTCCCACCCACAAAACTTTAGTGGCTCTCCATCGTGTGTGACAATTTAATAATTGCCCGTAGTTTACACCAGAAAACGTCTACTTGAGTGCCACTGAGGAAAGTTGATGAAACCCAATTAGAACTAGTTGAATCATTTGTTCTGACAATATTCTTCCCTTGCCTCGTCGGATTCTCGACATATTTATATTTATTTCGGATGAAGCTTTGTTATTACACGACTCTATTTTATAACACAAGATAGGATAACGGATTTTTGGCCAGACGGCAACCAACCATATATTTTAGGAGTTTTGTATCCTCTTCGGTTTTTGGCTGAGGATGCAAAAGCATAACATGATTTTAAGCTAACACTTCTAAATATTGCTTCATTTAAAATTCACTTCCTAGAGATAGCTGCTCAAAGGAAGATTTAGCCGAAAGGGTAATGTGGGGGACACAAATGTTGAATACCTTCCAAACACTCAATGTGCATCTTTCAATCAAAAAGTGAATCTACAATGAGGTGGTGTGCCAATCCTATGGGACGACTGAAAATAATATTCGATTTTAAATTTAGTAATAATGTTCAATTGATCTCATTAAACATCTAAATTTAGTCATTTATATGATACATATCAATATATCTTATGTGATTCCCATTATTTTGGAAGCAAGTAATCAACAAGGAAAATAGTTAATAGAATTCCAGGTGGCATCCAGGGATATATTTGACAATAAAAGCTTCGTCCTTTTTTCCAATAACAAATGCGTATTAAGAAATGACTACTTTAATTAAGATCAACTTTCTCAGCCAACCACTCCCTCCAAAAAGGTGGTAGCTTTGTCAACCTTCACATGCATAAAAGTGGATCCTATTATTAGCTAGTCGTAAAATGAGCCATTAAAGCTAGGAGATGGTAAGAAATTGATGGGTTTTATCAGAAGACCAATTATTTCTTAACTAATCTTTAACAAATTACGGCGGCGACCTGGACTAATGTAGGATTATTGCAACCTAAAAGGTAGCTAGGCTGTCTAATTTTGTTTTGACATTAACCTGGTCAAAAAGATTGACATGGGGACTAAGTAGGTTAATTAAGTTAAGTATAATTCTCTTTATTTTTCTGTTTGTTTGTTTTTTTATATTTACATGATATATGTAAAATGGGTGTAGACTTTTTATAATCAACTAAGTTGTGATCAGTTGGCATTCGTTAAAACTTATCATGGCAAGATTTTTTGAGAAGCGCATTGCAAGATCTAGTAAGAAAAAATTATAATAAGAAAAAAGTACAAAGCGATAATACACTTCGAATACAGAAGTTTAACACACCACAATAATAATAATAATAATAATCATTTTCAATATTCTAATTTGATTTAAAATTGTATAGTAAATGACAACTTCTCTTGATTCCCCACGTCTGTTCTTGCGAAACATTCAGATGTTGCGAAAGTTTTCTTTTCAGAAAAAGAGTGTGTATCATGTTAAAGGGAGAAAATCTTTCTTTCTTGCTGGCTATTCCTCGTATAATGTTTTGGTGTTGTCACTTTTCCCTTTGTTTCTATCCGGGTGAAAAGAAGATTCCCCTTGTTACACTCACCAAACTATTATTATTAATATCACACAAAAAAAAAGGTATTATTATTAAGCCGCTCTAGCTAGTCCTATAATTTTGGGTGCAGTGGTGTTTCAATTTTGTAAAATAACTCCCCGTGATCGATCATCAAAGGTAAAATAAGCGGTTAATCATAAAATAGACTAATACACATTAATTGAGAATACACGACATCATATGCATAATTAGTATCGTTATAACCAAACGATACAAATGTTGTAAATATCTCAAATTCGATATGTCGGCTAATTTTACTATTCAATAACTCATCCGTTGTGATTGTCGTACTGGAATGTTCTCTTGGAATTTATACCTTTCTTGCACGATTGCCAAGCGATTTGTCTCGTTGTCTTTTAAGGGCTCTACCTATTTATTGGTATTTCGTTTCATTCTGCGAGGCAACAGTAGCCACCCAATGCATGTGATGAGCCTTGGCCCACATGTAATGTCTACTTCTTCCTTCGCTAGCAACGGCCCACAAATAATCCAACCTGTTATATGTTCGACCTAACCTGAAATAGGTTACGAAATTGGTTCAAATTGAAGGAAGAAAAAAAACTAAATTTTAAATCGGAGTGCTTATTATGAATATATACATATATGTTACAGATAAACTTCTTAGGTCAGGTCCACTCGGCAGCAGGTAATCCTAAGTCGTAAGGCTTACATAACCGTCGAGCAAAATGATGCATATTTCTTCACCTAACACCAATGCACTTTCTGTGCCGTTGAACGAATCACATTTGACAAAGACTCGATGACAAAAAAAATTCCATGAGAATATGGAGATTTTTTAATAGGTAAATATTCTTTATTAAAAGAACAAAATTAAATGGAACAAGCAACTGAAAAGTTAAAAGGAATGGTAATTGCAGTGAAAAGTCTCCTAAACCAAGACGTCCCCTGCCTTTGTCCCATGTTGGTCCCGAAGGATGGAGAAGTTACATTAGCCGACATATGAGATAATTGTTAGCTCCATGTTACTCTAGATAGCAAAAATTTAGTAACCAAAACATAAATAGCTTAACTCTAACAAGAAATCCTATCATTAGCTTTTCAAGAAATTTTCAAAACGAACAATTTCAATAATGTTCGATTGATCTCTTACCGAAAGTTTTTTATTCATAATATCGTACATTCTGTTCGAAGTGGTTCGGATATTCTAACTTTAATTTTATTCTTATAGCCATTAACGGTGAGAAACTAGCCATGTTTCTTCCAGGTAGAATAAGTATTATTCTTCCTGTTTTGAATATTGGGGTATTTATATAAAATTGATTCATTTACAAAAAAAAAAGGTTAAAAAACTCCCTACGGGCCCGGACCAGAAACAAACATGTCCCGACTTGGGCATATCCAATGGGCCAACGCGGCCCATAAAGGGAAAACACAATCCGCGTCCATGCCTCTGGAAAAGATCCCCACCGTTTATTTCCTCCATCCCACAACCCCAGTCCCCCGCTTCAGAATACCGAAATCTGATTGGTCCAAATCAACCATCACACGGATCGATACTCTCAGCCGTCAGATCTCTTACCAACCAACGGTCAAAACTTAAAACACTCAAAACCCTCTACCAAATTTCAAACTTTCCCTCCAAAACAAATCCAACCCCTCACCAATCTATAAATAAAACCATAACCCTAATCCCCAATTACCACCAATCTCAGACCCAACAACAAAATTATCCTTTCTCTTCTAGATCAATCCACCTGTTTCTTTTGAAATGGCACGCACAAAGCAGACGGCGAGGAAGTCGACGGGCGGGAAGGCCCCGAGGAAGCAGCTGGCGACGAAGGCAGCAAGGAAGTCTGCTCCGGCGACCGGAGGCGTGAAGAAGCCCCACAGGTTCAGGCCGGGGACGGTTGCCCTCCGGGAGATCCGGAAGTACCAGAAGAGCACGGAGCTGCTGATACGGAAGCTCCCCTTCCAGAGGCTGGTGAGGGAGATCGCACAGGACTTCAAGACTGACCTCCGCTTCCAGAGTAGCGCCGTCGCCGCCCTCCAGGAAGCCGCCGAGGCGTATCTTGTTGGGCTGTTCGAGGACACCAACCTCTGCGCCATCCACGCCAAGCGTGTCACCATCATGCCCAAGGATATTCAGCTGGCCCGTAGGATCAGGGGCGAGCGGGCTTAGGTGTTTAGGGTTTAGGGTTGTTATTTGTAGTAGGTGTTAGGGTTCAGTTATGTTGGTGGGTTCTTGTGAATTTCGGTTTCTGTAAGATTTTAATATTAGTCTTCTGTTTTATTATCAAATTCCTGCTTCCGATGTGCAAACTTGTTTCTTAATCTTCTGGGTTTTTACGTGATCATGCTTTATAATGTTTAATTTTCTGTATTGTTTTCTATTAGTGTAAAAAATATGTTTCCTAATTATATTAAGTTGTGCGACAAGATCCAAAAATAGTATTAGGGTTAATTTACTATTAGATTTAGAACCGTAGGACATGCTATTGTGTGTTTATATTTGAATTGTTTAAGAGTATATAAACAAGTAAAATTATGCAAGTTGACCTAAAAAAAAATATTATGATTTGTTCAAAGTGAAAATTTGCTCTCCGTAAAATGCGAGAATTACTTACTAATTTTTGGAAATAAGATATGATTAGCTTATCATCTAACTCACAGAGTGTTTATTAATTTGGTATTTTTGCATCAATAGGATTTGTAAGATACAGACACTAGCTTGTTGAGAGCCAAATAGATATAGAAACATAAATTCTGAGGCGGAAGCCTCCATAAACTTTACATGTATTTGAATTCTTTTAGAATGTTAATAAAAAAGGCTACCATCACTCACTAGCACCGTACTGTACATGAGACGCGTACACCCTGGTACAGCACCGTACTGTACATGAGACGCGCAGGAACATAATGGTCATATGACCGGGTGCCAAGACAAAAGTAGTTAGACTGTGATTTCCAAAAATGTTAGGCCAAACGGTAGAAAATCCGATGTGTTAAACCATAAAGTAGATCTGAATTCCAATAACAAACTATTCGATATAAAAAAAATACTATTTTAGATTACAAGCACGTATTATGTGTATGAAGAGTTTTTTTTATTATCGAAGAAGACATATAAAATGACAATTATACATATTTTTTTATGTTCAAGAAAGAACGGTGAAGATTGTCTATTGAAATAGTTTGAAGATGTAGATTTCAGGAAAGAAAAATCAAAATTATTTCTAAAAGGTAAATTTTAATATAATAATTACACTTACAAAAATCTGAATTTAAAATTCATGAATTTGTAAATGAGTTGTGCCATTAAACTATATTAAAAGTCATCTAATCTTTTATGTCAATTGTCACACGGTAAATAATTTCTTTTGATATTTTCCATCATGATATATTTTTTAAGTAGTGAATATTATATAGATTTCTTATGTTTTTTGTAAAAGGTAAATCTTCACATCCCTAATTTACATCTTTATTCGATGATTGTGATTCGATGATATTGTGATTCGATGGGTTCTGAAGTAGTTTGGAGGATTTTTTGCTATTCAATGGTCTGTAATATGTTATTCATCTGTATGTTGTTATTCGATAGTCTATATGTTGTTATTTGATGGTCTGTATGATGTCATTCGATAGTCTGTATGTCGTTATTCGATGGTTTATATGGTGTTATTCGATGGTTCGTATACTGTTATTCGATAGTCTGTATGTCGTTATTTGATAGTCTGTATGCTATTATTCGATTGGTCTGTAAGTTCTTATTCATGGTCTGTATGTTGTTATTCGATGGTCTGTATGGTGTTATTCGATGATCTGTATGTTGTTATTCGATGGTCTATATGTTGTTATCCGATGGTATCAAAAAACTGGTTTGTATGTCGTGATTCAATTGTTCGTATGTTATTATTCAATGGTTCGTATGATGTTATTCAATGGTCTGTATGTTGTTATTCGATGGTTTATATGTTGTTATTCGTTGGTCTGTATACTATTGTTCGATAGTCTGTATGTCGTTATTCGGTGGTCTGTATGTTGTTATTCAGTGGTTTATATGCTGTTATTCGATGGTCTGTATGTTGTTATTCGATGGTTTGTATGTTATTATTCGATGGTCTGTATGATGTTATTCGATGGTTTGTATATTGTTATTCGATGGTATGTATGTTGTTATCTGATGGTGTTAAAAAACCGGTTTGTATGCCATGATTCAATTATTCGTATGTTGTTATTCAATGGTCTGTATGGTGTTATTCGATGGTCTGTATGGTGTTATTTGATGGTCTGTATATTGTAATTCGATGGTTTGTATATTGTGATTCGATAGTATGGTATGCATGATTCAATGGTATAAAATGTCTGATTCAATAGTTTGCATATCCGATTCAATGGTTTGTATATTTGATTCGATGGTTTGTATATTATTACATCTGCATGTTACATCTGAGTTCTGTAAAGCACGTGACACCCACTTATATTTATAATTTATTAATCACACCCCCTAAATATTTTATTTTAGTATAATGATAATCTATTAAAATGCACAGGACTATTTCAACTGGGCTTCGGTCAATATCGAGTCTTTTACAACAGTGGCCAGTGAATAATAAATGAACAACAAGTTCGAATCTCTTAAAACAGAGCAATATCGAAAAGTTTAGTATTCAAGTGTAGCTTGTTGCATCAAAGTCAATATTGATTATTGGTTGTTTTTTATTAGTTTTTTAAATCAAATTTCATGTCGAAAGTGATTTCTTGTAATTTCTGGTTGTATGCCGCTATACAAATTTATTATAAAATAGTAGAATTTATTTAGAAGTTTGCGCGTAATCTGAAATCTCAGCCATAAGCTTTTATTGAGAAGCTTGCGCGTAATATAACTTCAAAATTTTCATGAGAGATAATTAGGTTAAAGTTTTTTCATTCATTATTTTTCGGTTCTACTTTGAAGGTAGATTGAGTTAAAGTGTTCAAGTTATTTCCTATAGAGAAATGAGGAGGGGAGGAGCCATAAGCTGGGAGCCATAAGTTTTATTTGAAATTTGCTTAAATGGCATATTTATTATTTTGAATTAACTGATATGCAATTGAAAGCTAACGTGGCATAATTACGGTGACATGTTATATTAATGATTTGTCACTCTTGGTTGAAAAACTAGTAGGAGGTTGTTAATTATTCTATTTGTACAAGTAGGTTGTTAAATGACTCATTTTAGCGTACAATATGTTAATTGACTTTTATCTATATCATGAGATACAATTTGATAACTTATTTCGGGGACCTGGTGTCGGCCCAAATTGCCACGGGCTCAAAATGCTGGTTTAAGGGCCTTGATAAAGTCCAGCACGATACAAGACTTAAATACACGTCCTGCACTAGATCCAAAGCCACTGCAAACAGGCAGCAGACTCCTAAATTAATTTGTTCGGTGGTTCCTCTTTATGTACATTTCCGTAGCTTGGTGTTCAAGTTAAGCCCCGAAATTAGTAGTCAAAACGACAGCTCAGGCACATCAAGTAGGATGTCGTCTTTGCTGAAGAGTTTCCAAGTTGCAAGGTTCTAAGCCATCCTGCATGTGATTTGGCCGAATGTACGACATGGTTCTGGATCGAAATGGGACAGCCCCCCTACTGCTTGGGTGAGAGATCTGGATCACGTTGCTTTGGCTGGGAAACCACGAGCAAGGAGTACTTCTGAAAACCACATAAGCAATAAGAGGTGAGTTTTTCAGGATTATAATGGCAATGCACATGAAAGAACTGATAATCACCCATTTATCAAGATAATCTAACCTTGGATCCGACTACGATGGTGTCTGTGATGGGATGAGTGGCGCACGAAGTAGCACCTTGTGACAACGGGATGAACCTGTTCCTCTTCGCTTTGTCTGGTTTACCAGCATGTTTCTCAGCTTCCTCACTGAAGAAAGTCAAAACAAGTGAACTGAGGAAATTCTGCCCAGCACCCCAAAATCCTTGACTTGGTAATTGGTAAAGCATTTTCAAGGTTCATTTTTCAATTTCTAAGAACAAAATGCAACCCCAAAAATATCGTAATCAGAGGTTTTGATTATACATGTGAGCATCAGCTCTAAAACTTTGGCATTTTACAGAGCAAAATGTTTCGATGTCTTAGTAGTCTGGTACCTGTAATCCACATGGCAGGGAGATGTAGTGTCGGGATGAAAGTCTAGCAGATGAATCCCATCGTCAGATGCTGATCCAACAACATAGTACTGCATTTGGAGAAAAGAAAGTGAATTTGAGTGGCCCGTCAATCAGCAATACAGAATTGCAAGCGCAGATCATACTTCAAATCACTTATAATAGTGCAGATCATACTTCAAATCACTTATAATATTGCTATGACAAGGAAACTTTGAGTTGGGAATTCTCACCGAGAGTGAGCGCATCCATGATGGTTTCCTCAAGCATAAATAGTCAAGATAGGTTTCGGTGCCATCCCTGACAATCAATCAGCAAAGCACATAAGAAAAAACAGACAAGAACAGCCTCGCTTGCGTATTTCCAAGAAAATTTTCATATGAATCAAACTACTTACAACCAAGGAGGTGGAGGGCAATGAACGTGTGTTATTTCTGAATTATATATATCCAAAACACCTGACCTGCAATGCAGTTTCCTGTCAGGAAGTAAACTATAACAGTTGCCAGCTTCAAGCATAAATGAAGTGCAGACTGCAACTAGGATATTTTTTGTTAAAAACTGAAAAATCATGACAGAACACGGAATGTGATTTATAATCCCAACTTACCAACCATTGTTGAGATGGAATGCTAACTGACGGGCACATGATGGGTTGACATTGATTGAATGAACTTCCGTGGAGGAAATAGCAGCTTGTGCCTGAATGGATAAAAGGATGAGTAATTAGGAAAACTTGGGTAAGCAATAATACTACATGGAATAATGCGTCCGCACATTGCTGAGATACTTGATATTTCACGTTGTAAGAACCTTCTTAAGGTTTCCACTTTGGATTGTATGAAAGCAATGATTTCAAGTTTTGATTTAAAAGTCCATGGAAATAAGTTGCAAGAATTTACAAGTACATTCTCAATCTGCAACTAAATTGAGTATTGTCAAACTCTATAATAGCGGTATTACAAGATTAAATCTAACCTTCAAAGAGCCAATTCTCTCGAGCATCGATGCCAGCTTATAAGATGTTAAAGGTGGATGACATGCCTGCATGATAAGTTGGGACAGTGACCAAGGTATCCTTCTTCGTATGTTGTCCACCAGGAAATTATTATAACACCAAGTTGCACTTCTGAAAGTGTTTTTCTCACCTCTTTATGGTGTTGGACAGAACAAGAGGTTCTTCCACCACGAAGATCCCAAGCATGAACCATTCCATTCCTTCCAGCCCCAAAAACCATCTAAAATAAAATAAATTGTGTTATTAAGAACATAATGCACCATCAGTAGATTCAGAAATGACTGGACGTAGTTTTTAGATCAGCTTTTAGCAAAATCTGCAAACTTTAGAGCGCTCTTGGGCATGAGTACAATTAGCCTGAAATTTGTTACTACGAGAAACAGCTATGGCTACAAAATTGCAGCTTTTGTTGGTTAAATTGATTGCCCATGCCATTGTCAAAGAACTAAGAATTGATGAGAGACTTTGAGCTTCTTTTTAGGAGAAGAAGCTATTTGCATTGAAAAAACAAAAGATCTTCCATCTAATACAACTTGCAGGACAATCAGCTTAGGTCTGGTAGTAACATACCTGATCTTCAGCGATTAATTGGATGCTGTTCAAAGTACTTCGCGAATTGCTAGTAAGCTGAAGACATGGATGGGTGCCTCTTCTCCTATCCCAGACAGTAACTTCTCCACTTGTATCAGAAGCAATTAACCTGTGGAAAAAAATAGAATGTTATGTCGGTAATATAGGAGTTTCCATATTCTATCCAAAACCTTGAGGTAGTGAGTAGGTGGATCTTCCCACCTTATAAACTAACCCATCCC